>VXBO01000754.1:137357-149208 GCA_013400135.1 Rhinoptilus africanus
CATCCTCATTCAGCCTGATTTTTGGCTCCATAAAAACAGATATTTAGGTGAAACTGTAATTCTGAGTCACCAGGATGCAATGCTGACCATGAAAATCTCTGTGCCAGGTCCTGACCATATCAGAAAGTATAGATGCTTTAGATGCTTTTACCTAGCTCTGAAGTATGGTTCCTAAAATATTTCATGCTAGAGAAATCAAGCTAATGGAGCGGTCATTTCATCGTTTGAATTTAGCTGCAGTGAGCTGGAAAATTAAAATAAGCTTAGTTTGAGCATCTTGCTGAGGTCAGGAACTATTTGGGTCAAGTTCAAGTTTCAACACATTCACTGTTAATTTCTATTTCAGGTAATTCAGACTATCACTGCAACTGACAAAGATAACTCTGCAAATGGGGCAAGATTCCATTTTTCCCTCGATGAAGGGCTTTCTTTGAATCCCAACTTTACTCTAAGGGACAATGAAGGTAAATCAACCACAAATCTCAAAGAAATGGGTCTCTCTTTTGTCTGGGATGTTTCATTGAACAGAACAATTTCCATGCGTTTCTTGGCAGAAGGGAAATCTGTAATCTGTCATCACTAAACTGTCTGATATCAAGGACATGGTGTCTATAACATATTGCAAACTATGAATANTCAGAAATTCATAGCAGGTACGCCCAGAAGGAAAAGTGCCTTCACAGTCACCCAACCTAGTGTTTCTGAACATTTCTTGAATCAAAGAACCATCCAACCTTTTCAAAAAAACACTAAATCAGCCTTACTATTTGTTGAGTATTGCCTCATAATTTCCATTGTGCAACCTGATGAAAATGAGAGTAAGCTTTAAATACTTGTCCGCAGCTTTTCTCTTCAGTATTTGTGTATGTATGTGTTGTGTGGTTTTGTTTGTATACATGTGTGGAAGTGTTGGGGGTTGGCTTTATTTTACAGTTATATTTTTGCAGTATTGCCATGGAATATTTTCTGAGAACTTACAGATCACTGCTCATCTGTAATGACTGAGAAGGATTAACTCCATGACTGGTACATATGGCACATACAGTGGTGTTTAAACTATACAGATATTTTTTTTTACCTGATTTCAAACCCTTTCAGGGAAGGAGACTGCGCAATCTTCCTAAAAAATCTGTTCCAATGTTTAACTACACTTACAGCAGAAAAAAAAATCAAGTCAGGCTATTTGTTCTTACTAGATTCATGGGTCTCCTATTCTGGTTCCAAAAGAGATCAATTCAGTATCTATTAATACTGAAAAACTAATCATACTTGAAGGACTAATACATATACTAAAAGTATTCCTTAAGTGATGACTCCAGCCATTTCCCAGATTAGTATATCAGTTCCACTCAGTTCATGATGGATCATTATATCAAAACCCAGAGGATTGTTCCTGAAATAAAGGAAGTGTACTGTTGTGTATTTTTGTATTTGAGTCGAGATTCAAACAAATTCATCGAGTATTGGGCTGTGATCTCATGTGGGAGACCACGGCCATGTTAATTTCAGTACAAGATACTTACATCAAGATTATTTTTTTTTAATAACTCTATTAAAATGTTGGTTCATAACAAAGTAGACGTTTTATGTTTCTGAACAGATTTTAATTGGGATCTGTATTATACATGTTTTTCACAATGGAAAATACTGTCTTATACTTTATGGACTGCATGTCAACATAAGTTATTTACCTACACAGTTCTATAAGAGGGTGAGAACTTTTCATAAATCTCCAAGGTGGTGCTGTCATGCTTTGGATATAAGTAAGCAGCAGTACATATTTACTGCTTTCTTGTTACCTCTCCAAGAGTAGTGAGCAATGACTTTAACACCAACAGTGTTTGGCAGTGTTTGGACTATCCTAAGTTGGAGTTGGCAGGGGGAAGCAGGGGAAGGAACTGAAAAGTTTACTAGGAGACTGGTAAAAGCCTGTTGTGTATTATGCTTTTATTTCACCTAAGGAAATACAAAAAGTAAGTATGCATTTCCTGTACCATCTTGCATAAAATTTATACATGGACAGAGACTCCAGAAATGCAGTTTCTAATTTGTTCATATAATTAGTACAATGACAGTTTAACTCAAATCATAACAAGAAATTTATCTTAAAAATAAAATCGTCACTATTTTGCTTGGCACATGATCCTTTGATTGTACTGTTTAAACACTGCCCTTTATTGGGACTTTTTCTTTGAGATACAATCTATATGTAAAATATAAGTGAAACACTTACTGTGCATTCACAATATCCAGTTATCTAGCATTTACAACTTTCATATTTATCATCTATTCCTATTCAAAAGTGGAATTTCTGATGCTTTGTATTCTAGGAAATAGCTGAGAGACGGTGGGCAGAAGAGGTTTATGTCTGTGACAAGTTTGAACTTCATGGTTTTGAGCATCAGCTGTTAAAAAGAATCAGAATGCTCTTAACACAAGACAGCTGCTATTTTTACCTCTGGATTTAATAATTCCGTAAAGCCTGGCATTCTTGGAGGGTTTTATTTGTTTATTGTGTTTTTTAAAGAAAAAAACTATAGCAATTGCCCTAAGAGAGTTTTCAATGTTTCGTGGAATGATAAAAAGCAAAATCTCAGCGTCACATTGACAGAGGTAGCCGATGGTCACTGTCACTGCAAAGCTATATTTCTCTTCCAGTCATCTTTGTATCCAGTCATCCTCTCCTTTTATTTCTTCATGACAAAGGTTTCATTTCACAAAAATCTCAGTAGACGTTTTCTTCCCTTGTTTTCATAACCCAGAATAATAGAATTACAGAATTCTGCTCTTTGAGCCCAAATACACTACGGCATGTATGTTCACCTACTCCGTTATCATCACTAGAGCTACAAGATGAAAAGACTCTACAGCAGTGAATTGGATAGTTAAATATTAATGCTTATATCTACACACTTTGACAGAAATCTAAAGGACTTGCACAAGTATAAGATTTCATATTTTGTCCCTACCTACCTGTATAGACCGCAGCAACTCTCTGCACGTGTATGATTCAGTTCAACATTCTGTGGATTCAGCAGAGGAAATATTTTAAAGCGTCAGTCCAGATAATTGATCATATGAACAGTTAAGCTTTTATCTCTTGGGCCTGAACTTGTGCCTTACTCAGTAACAACCCACAATCTTAAGCCTTTGAATATGCAGCCTCATAATGCAGAGCTTAAAACCCTTAGGGAAATGTAGGTTGGGAGACAACCACAGGCTATAACAAATATGCAGTCCAGCAGAACCTAAGAATTGCTTGGATAACCTTCTGGATGCAAGGTGTTTACAGTTTTCATTTTAAAATAAAAAATGGAAAAAACAGAATATGATACCTTTCTCCTTACTTACTGGAATCTTAAGCTACAGTAGAGTCTTTGCTGCTATTTGAGCACTGACAAAATACTATTCAGTGAGTAAAGGCTTAAGAGCATGGAGGACAGCCAACAAAATAATGCATTATCTGTACACATGTAAGCAAGACAGAACAACAGCTGCAATAGAATTTCTTTGCTATACAAAGAAAACACATTAAGGTGTAATTGTTTCCTGCAATTTTACAGAGCAAACCCAGGGAAGATGCCTTTTTGTTTGTTTGGGAATTGTACTTATGAAGGCTTTTTAATGAAGGCTTTTTAATGAAAACATTTACTATTTATTTTGTCCAGAAAAATGTTATAATTTCTATTAAAACCTGAGCAGCCAAATACTTTTTTCATCTGGAAGTGCTTTTGTGTTGCAATTCAGATACTACATAACTCAGTTCATTGTTACCTGTATTCTTCTCACTTTGTTTTTTAGGATGTTATCATAGATAATTTTTAATACTTTTTTTCATTTGTGTGCAATATCTTAAATTTACATTTTTTGTCTAATCAGAAATATCTGCTTTTGGATCTCTCATTAAAAATTTGCCAGGGCAATATGAGACTAAAACCACCTTCTGTTAGGGAATCAGTGGAAAGATGAAAGAACTTCTTCATACTAAAGCTGTTTCTAAGTACTGGATTTTAAAATTGTACTTCTTTTATCCTGAAAGAATCATAATATTTTTTCCAGATGCCTAAAGAATGGTTGATATATTTGTCAAAATTTGTTAGTTTTATGGCAAATGCATGTGAATATATGTCATTGTTATAATATCCCCAACCGTTACTGTATAGAGACACATATTTGCATAGTGTCTCTCCCTCTGAGTCTACAAAGTCAATTCCCTTTTTCTGCCTATTTTGCTACTTCTTAGAGACCTCTTTCAGAAGTTACACAACATTTCTGGGAGCTGACAAAAGAGTGAACCCCCGGCGAACAGTTCACTTAGGTGCAAGAGAACATTTATGAATTTTATGCACTATAAAGCAATGTTTTGCCAGTGGTTGTGGGTTTTTTTTCACAAGATATACAGTCTACCATGGGTGCTCCAATGCGTGTTGTAAATTTCCTGGATGATAAGGGTTTGTGCAGAGATTGTACACATTCACCCAACACTGCCAGTAAGATTTTTACATTCTGTTGTTTTAATAAATTGAGATTGCTGACTTCTGAGAGTAGAAAAAGTTTACCTTTGTGCTACCTCAAGGAAGAACAACTCCCTAGACAATGCTTAGCATTTTTTCACCTCTCCTTTTATTTCTTCAGCACAAAGCTTCCATTTCACAAAAATATCTGCAGTTTTAATTTTCCCCTCTGCCCACTCTTCTCAAAGATCTGGCCTTTTGAAAATTGCCCAGTGATGGACAATATTCTGGAGTTGGAAAAAAGGTATGCCATTTTTTCTGATACTATCCCATTGGAGATTCCTTTTTCTTAATGTTATGCCACAAGGAACTTTAAAACCTACAGAAGTAGAGACCTGATTGTCTATAAAATCTGGAGCACAGTGAGTTCAATGGCATCTATATAAGATGAAATTTGTAATGTGTTCATTCACCTGTGCCTATACTGCAAATTAAATTTTTTCCTGTGTCACAGATCAAAAATGAGTGAAAAAAAAGATCAGTTTTACATGGCAATAGGAAGAGAGCAACCTCCAGAGAGTAATTCGTCCCATCCCAGCATGATTTACCTTGGAAGTTTCTGTTTATCTATCTTCCCTGATATGTGCAAAATTCTTATCTATAACCATATTGCACAAGATGCCTGTAGCAGGCAGGTGAACTGACTTTAGAGCTTTAAAGTTGCAAATAAGCATGACAGATATCAGACCATGTCTCAGTTGCTCTAGAGCATCTGAAATGGAGTTAAAAAAGGTCAGGTTGAAACCCCTGCTTTGTAACCCAACATAAGCGAGAAGCAGCTACATAGTTCCTGCTTTCATTTACATCAAAGTGGCATGCTTGCTATGGTTAAGTAGTAAGAGTATTAAGCATAAATGACTGTTCTTATTATTGGTAATAGTACTTGCTGTCACCTTTTGGATTTAGTAGTTTAAGATCTGAGAATTTTTTCTTTTGGGATGAGAGACATGACAGATGTTAATATTAATGCTTAGTTCATGGATATATTGTCACTAACAATGGGGAATTATATTTCAAGCTGAGTCCTTGAACATATCCTTAGGTTTTTAAGGTATTATTTCTGGATAACTTTGTTGTGTGATTGTCACCTTNAAGGCAGAGATGATCGAAAGACGAATGTGACAACAGGCTTGTATACAGTGCAGCTTAATAAACTACCACGTCTTCAGGGTGTGAAGAGCTGCTTCTTTAGAGCCATGCAGAATTTCCCATGTGTAACCTCAAACCCACTTGAGTTGAACCTTAAACTCTAATCACCATGCTTGCAAAGCACAGCACAAGTATGAGAAATTTTAGATCATGAAATGGGGCAATGCGTAGATATATCTTTCTTTCCCTTTGTTGGAGTTGTTAATTTCCCTTAGCAGTCAGCCTTTTCATCTCCAGCAAGTCCTGTTTCTTATCATATTTCTCAGGTGTTAAGTTCACAGTTTAAATCTACTGAGATAAAAAGGTCTTTCCTTCCAGGTCTATAAGAATCAGATTTGTAGTTCTCATTATCCTATTGCTATTGCTGCTGGCCTATACACTTGTCTTCCCTGTCTATATGCTCTGTTTTCAGGTATCAAAGAAATTTCTCAATCTATGACCCCCCTCCTCCCTTTCAAACTAGTTTTGTTGATATAACATTATTTTATTTTATTTTCCCCTCAGTAAACACTTTCCTAGGTTACCAGTGTCTGTCTTCATACTTGATTGCCCGTAGCTTTTACATTTTGTGGCGTTTTTTTGTTTCATGTTAAGATCCATCTGTTAAAAGTTGCTGTCTTTCTAGCTCCTCTCTCAATGTGTCCTCCAATAGTTTTTGATAAGGAATGTAAACAATTCAAACATGGAAACAGAACATCAGAATAGCTGTCACGATGCAGTTGGTACTGCAGTTTGGCTAAACTTTTATTACCTATTCATTTTGTTACCATGCCTTTACATATAATTGTCCTGAAGAGTAGAGCTCTGACTAGAACATGCAAGACATGATTTCTGTATTATGCCAGTGTCATTGGCTTTGGTCATTTTCCAGTATCCTTGATTCTCAGTGACCTTCGGAGAATCAATTCTCAGATGCAGTTTCCTTTTCTATAAAAATGTAAGAGATCTCATTTGTAAAATATTCTAAAAGCTTTAATGAAAAGAAAGCGTACGTAAGAGCTATGTTGCATTCCAGTATTTTATGTATACGTACGCACAGGCATGCACTAAGAGTTACTACCTGTAACTCTGTAATAGAGAGAGCAATAGTGAGAATTATCAGCTCTGATGATATTGAAAACTGAAAATTTCAATGCTGATGCCCAAAAATTACAATCATACTTTTTATTTGTGTTCAGAATTGTGACATGGCTTTGAAGGAAAAGCTTTACATTGGTTCTTTGAGAATGTTTATAATTTTGTATGTTGTTGCAGAATGTCTTGGGTATATGTCATGCAACATCTGTTTCTACAGAAATCTAGTTATTACTCAAGAGACTACAAACAGCATAAATTGACCATGGCAAATATTTGAAATTAAAATTTTGATTCTAGCTCCTTCTTTGCCTAAAATTGTGTCTTATACTAATATTTAATTCTATGATATTAACAATACAAGAAAAACAATTTAATGCTGAAAGAACAAATGTAACATTAGAAGAAAAAATGTTTTGTTTTTTTTTTTTTTTCAATTTGTATTTATTTTGTGTGGTATAAAAATGCCAGTGCCTTGTTTGGCAAGACCTTCCACCCCAGAGAAGCATGGTTTAATTGTATTTTTTTTCATATTTTTTCACTGTAAGATTTGAATTGTTCAGTTAGGCCACTTGGTCATTTTGGTCTTTTCTTTTTATTTTTTTCTCACAGGTTTTATTTATTGTCCTCACAACTTTTCTCCCATCTGTCCACCATTATCCTTACAGCATACATACTCATGTCTCAATGCTCTTCCCTTTGTATCTTTGCCAATAGTCTTCTGTTCTTAGATCCTTTGATTACAGCTCGATTCCTGCGCAGGAATCCTCAGTTTTTCTTTATTATATTTGGTCTCTGATGCCTTTCTTTTCAGCCTGCATTTTCATCACTCCTTCTGTAGCTGTTTAGTGATACTGGATCATTCACTCTTTTTTAGATTTATGGCAGAGGATGGAAGGAGGAGGTTATTCTTTCCTGCTTGGGTTTGAATACTGGGCCTTCTTTAGGTATAGGGCCAGGAAGATTCACATGGGCCAAATTTTGTAGGATTTTCTTACTTATAAGGACAAGGTAGCTGACCTGAAGTGTTTGGGGCTTGTACACACTGTGACAGAAATAAAATAGAGTATTAAGCATAAATGACTGTTCTTATTATTGGTAATAGTACTTGCTGTCACCTTTTGGATTTAGTAGTTTAAGATCTGAGAATTTTTTCTTTTGGGATGAGAGACATGACAGATGTTAATATTAATGCTTAGTTCATGGATATATTGTCACTAACAATGGGGAATTATATTTCAAGCTGAGTCCTTGAACATATCCTTAGGTTTTTAAGGTATTATTTCTGGATAACTTTGTTGTGTGATTGTCACCTTCTCCTTTCTTGTAACTTGAAATGCAATTCTCCCTAGAACTGTCACTTCTTTGAAATTGCTTTCTCTTTCTCTTGATAAGTACATGTGCTAAAAAGTGCACATGGGAGTGTTGCACTTCTCTAATGACTTCAGTGGGATTTCTAGGTGACCACTCACACATTAGTTTATTTTTGCAGTATTTGTGCTGAGGGAAAAAAGGAAAAAGATCAATCCACAAAGCAAAACAGGACTGTGACTGCTCTCTTGCATGCAGCTTAATGACACGGGCTGTGTACATTACACAGCACTTGGCCTCGTACCTCCTCTGGACCCTGTGTAGTACCCGAAGGAGTTCAGATTTCATTATTATGGGGTTTTTTTTCACTTTTCTAATTTTATGAAATAATGTGAAAGTTGTATTGCAGCCCAACAGAGCAGTGTTATCATGGCACAAAAGGAAGTTACGTGCTGCAGAATGTGTAGCATGAGGCTGTTTGGGGATGCTTAAGGATCTGCAGGCTGTTGGAATAATGCTGAAGCACGGTGTAAAGGGGGAAGGGGCAAACCTGATGCACTCTTGTCCATACTGCCAACGAGGAAGGATCCCTGATGTATGTTATTAACTCTGACTGTGGTTGGGTGTTATGTGAGAGAGTCTTAGTTTTCCCAGACCAACAAAATACCAGGGAGAGTACTAAAATTTAGCAGTATGAACAGTTGAGATTTCAGGGATCATACTTACTCCCTGGCCTTGTTTTGTTTAACAACCTGCAACTGCAGGTTGTTAAAAAAAGAAATTAAAAAAAAAAAAAGATAAATTGCTAGAGAAGAGCTCTGCCAGTACTCTGTAACAAGTTTCATTTCAAGGAAGGGAAGCCATTATAAATTGAATTCCGAACAACTACAAAATCAGTGAGTTTTCATGTATGTGGGGGAAATTATGCTTTTTTTTCAGTGTAGAAAGGCAGAAGCAGCAGTTGTCGCCTTATATATATACTGAGAACATTAACTTCTTTTTATGCAGAATATGTATTTGTTTGAAATGCCCTGCTAATCACAGATATATGAGTTTATTTCTGCTCTTGGGCTGTATCTAAAGCTCATTCTGCCACCACTTTGACAGCTGACAGGAAGACCAGCTGAAGGTCATTTTGTATTCTATGGATTCTGTGCATTTGTTGAACTGAGGATTATATCTGTGTCCTCCAGCAGTATTAGGGAAGTTTAGACTGACAGTCTAGCATTAAAAAAAAATGGAAAGAGTGGCAAATGGGCAAGATTATTGTTTTTTTTTTAAGAAAGCAAGTGAAAGGTTTTCATGCAACATTATGTAGCAGAAATACAAAACAGCTGCTTACGTTACCCCCTGATTATACCAATGTATGTGCTCAAAAATTAAAAGACATGCAGGTAATCTGCCTTTTTGTAATCTGTGTTCCCTAAGATTATTTGCTTGTTTTAGGAGTACTTTAAAATAGATCAGTGATATTGTTTATTTACCGCAGTTAATTAAAAGCACAATACTATGGTATTCTGTATGCATGTATGCATGTATCAAAGAACAAGCTGGTCCAAATTTGAAACATTAGACTTGAGAGTCTTCTGTATATCTTAGAATTAGACTTTCAGAGCATAATAAAACCTCCATGGGTGGGCACAATCTGTAATTATGGGTTTATGGCCACTGCTCACTCTGATTAAGGGAGAGATTTCTTTATGTAATAAATACATTTATTACATCTGAATTTCAGTGATACCAAGCTTGATTTCTTTAATCAATTGACTCAGTTATAACACGGAACACTTTCCTACCTAGTCTAGTTGCAGAATAATGTGGAAATAATTTATTTCTTCGCAATTAGATAATAAAAAAAAAAGTCAGAACTGATGAGAATACCACAGTAAGTTTTTAAAGGTTTCACAAGCCTGGATTAAGCAATACAGAGAAGGGCTATAGTTTAACAGAGATTTTACAAAAATTAAATAAATATTTCTGCATGTCGTATGCAACAGGTATATAGGAATCATTTCCACAACACTGTATAGAAAGAAAAAGCTGATTTTCTGTATATTTTTAAATCACATCTGTGTTGGGTTCCTTCTGCAGGTTATTGAAAATGCTTTTTTTATTTTGGGGGTGGTGTGTGCAGTATCTGGCAGCATTGTAAGGAAAATAGTATGGTTTATCATATTTTATCATATTTTATTGTATTTTATAACCTCTGTGCAAATATAATCTCCAAAACATTATGATCTTACTCTGTGACAGAATTTTTCACATGAAAGAATTAGCTGTTCATCTCATTCTGGTATTTGCTCTCACAGTAACATATGCCAGATGGATCTATAGGTTACATAATGGTGACAAAATCTTACATCCCTCTCTCCCCTTTGTTTACTTACCTTTAACCTCTACCTGTTTAGAACATGTAACGTCTGCTCTTTCCCCCTTCCTTTCCAGTTTCTTCCTCCATCCCTCTTCCCTTCCTCCTCCTGACCTTTCCACAGCATGAGTCTTTGACCATTGTCCTTTCAGATGTTTTCTGGTCTATAAAACCTACCACAAACAGTAAAACTTGAAAGTCTTATTTTAACTTTTACTAAATTCCTTTTAACATTCTTGTGAGAATCAAGAGGGTTTTATGCTATGGATGATTTCCACAACAGATATTCTGAGAATTCTAGGTATTCAAATTTACAAGTGTCCCTATACTACCAAGAGTATAATATGGGATTAAAACACTTTCAAACTGGGCCCAAAATGTTTTTCAAAGTTCATTTAGGCTCTAAGACAGGTACATGAGCTTAAATAATCTTATATATGTAATGTTTATTAGTATTCCCTGCCTCCTCTTTTTCCTCTGTTGGCCACAAATGCTTCCTGCGAAGTTTTAATTCTAGATCGTGCATTTTCACAGATTAATTCTGTCTATTTTTAAGATGCTCCATGCTTCTACTTGACAGGAAACAGTCGATAACATTTTTATTGTTTTGCTTCATTAAAATGATATTCTGGTTTTGATATTGTAGATAATACAGCCAGTATCCTGACAAGACGAAGGAGATACAGTCGAACCACTCAAGATATATATTACCTCCCAGTTTTGATTTCTGATGGTGGAGTGCCCCCTCTCAGCAGCAGCAGTACTCTCACAATTCGGGTTTGTGCATGTGAGAGAGATGGACGAGTGAGAACTTGCCACGCTGAAGCTTTCCTCTCCTCGGCTGGCTTGAGCACAGGAGCTTTAATCGCGATCCTACTCTGTGTTGTCATTCTTCTTGGTAAGCCATTTTCAGTATTGAGTAATGCTATCCTTCCACTGGCTCTCTGAACGTGACAGGGCAGAAATTTTTAATATGACATGTTTTTGAACCAGAGGCTGCCTGGTAGTAGGAGGTAATTATAAGAAGAGAGCTGTGATTAGGAGGGAAAGGTTTAGCTAAAATTAATAGGGAAAAATGCCTTTAAAGTACATTCATGAATATCTGGAATCCACTGGAAATTATTTTTCAAAGGTTATCAAGTAATTAGCACTGCAGATCTTTTTTCTGTAATTTGGAAAGATTTCAAAAAGCCACTGACTCTAATTCCATGTCTAGAACAGTGTGAAAAATGATAGAAAGGAGATGAGGAAAGCTTTTTGAAATGCATTACACTGTAAGAAGCACCATTAGCACTGTACAAAAGCCATTTCTTAATTACCTTTGTGGAATAAGCTGATAGCAATGCACAACATAATCCACAGGGGCAAGGGACATATGAGACTCTAAGATGACTCCATTAGATAAATGCCCTCGGAAGTGCATTTTCTCTTGACT
>VXBO01000754.1:149285-174400 GCA_013400135.1 Rhinoptilus africanus
TTTTTTTTTTTTTTTTTTTTTTTTTTTTTTTTCTGGCAGAGGCACAACTTGCTGGGTACATACCTCTGTACTACTCGTGTCTTTTTGCTTTCCTATAGAGATGGCAAGAGATAGTGGGAATTGCAGTGTGACCCACATAAGAGATTTTGAGCATTTTTTTCCAAAGGTTCTACATTTTCTCAAGATTACTTTCCTTACAGCTTACTTCAGACCTTCCTTGTCAGAAAGCTGTTTTTAAATGTATAGTTATACATTTAGTTTATAATATTATATTTTATCATACAGGACTGAATATTCATAAGAGAAAAAAAAAACTTTTTACATTTTAATTCAATATATATGCAAAATATTGTTTTTAATGAAACATTGAAAGCCCTAAACAATGCTTCTGAAAAATGTCAGCCCTAGTTATTCACTTCTCATTTAACTGAAAGAATGTTATCCCCTTTTATGTCCTTTATGAGATCTTTAATAATCTAACTGGTATATTTTATTATTGGTTCAAGAAATCCCAGCAATCCCCACAAACAAATTATAGAGTAGGATAATGCTCTTTAGTCATCATTTGGAAGACCAGGTATTACAAGTTTGCAGTTTCAATACAGCATTATGAATTTTCCCCTTAATTGTGTGGTCTCAGCCTTTTGCAATTTGTGATGTTGCTATGTCAAAACACAGCTGTCTGGATTTAATGGGTGCTTTCCAGGCATACAGTAATCTATCTTCAGGTAACATGTTCCACAACAAAGGCATTACTCACTTAGGAATACAAGTACGCTCTTTCGAGATTGGACAGGTTTGGTGACCCTTTGTTGCAGATACATGCCTAACATAATGATCCTGAATGCCAATATTAACCTGAAAATATTACACCTCTCTATTCGTGACTTAGTAACTGCTATTTCTTTAACATATATCTACTTACTTCAAATACAAACTTTAAACCTAATCTAATATCTGCAGTTTTCTCTTTAGCAATTGTGGTCCTTTTCATCACCCTAAGACGTAGCAAGAAAGAACCCTTGATCATTTCAGAAGAAGACGTCCGGGAAAACGTTGTGACATACGATGATGAGGGTGGTGGAGAAGAAGACACAGAAGCGTTTGACATAACAGCACTACGGAATCCATCAGCTGCTGAGGAGCTAAAATACCGGAGGGATATTCGTCCTGAAGTAAAGCCTGCGCCTAGGCATCATCCCTCCTCAAGTCTTGACAGTATAGATGTCCATGAGTTCATTAAGCAAAGACTGGTAGAGGCTGATCTGGACCCCAGCGTGCCCCCGTATGACTCCCTACAGACATATGCCTATGAGGGTCATAGATCAGAAGCTGGATCTATCAGCTCTCTGGATTCAGCCACAACACACTCTGACCAGGATTACAATTACCTTGGAGACTGGGGTCCTGAGTTCAAGAAGCTGGCTGAACTCTATGGGGAAATAGAATCAGAAAGAACAACTTAGTTGTAATTCCCAGAACAGAGAAGTTCCTGAACGACTGGAGATACATAATGACAGCAATGGTTAACAAAAAAAGAATGCAGTACTTGGAACTGAGCAAGTTGTATGCAGTTACTGTAGAACAAGTGCCCTTTTCATATTTGAAACTGGGTTCTCCGATTGGAAGAAAGTCAAATTTTGAAAAATACAGAAAAAAGAAGCTATTGTCCCTTGTGTATATTTTTTAATTGCTCAGTAAAGTCCGTGGTACCGTATCTGTAACAATACATAAAGTAAAGCCAAGCAATGACATGTTTATTGCGATATGCTTAACATCTCCAAGCTACAGTAAGTTTATGGTCATGCCTGTTTAGGAAGATGGCTAACAGGGGAGTAAATCTCTTGCAGGTGGTTGCGATGTTGCATTTCTAGCTGTGCTCCAGGCCTTGTGATCCCAATATGAGGTAGCCAATGGGGTTTACCATCAGGGTGAGAAGTGCAGAAGGGATAAGCCACACCTGTCCTCTGAAATATACAGTCCTTTGATGATTTAATCTTATTGAATTAGCAGGTTGCGTTGAGATAGTGTCATTTCATGATGTCCTTCACAATTTTGTCATCCATAGCCAGCAAACAGAGCGAGGGCATCATTAGCTGTCAGCCCAACCATGGCTCTAGCCCATAACCCCAGGCCTGCTCTGTTACTGCTTACTAGAGGAACTGTTGTTTCCAGTGTGGTGCTTTCTCTCTTTGTCTTTTCATGGGAACTTCATTCATTTAAATGGAGTGGGTCCAAAGTACTCTTTAAGCAGTGAAGCAGATGAGGCATAGGCTCTTCTCATAAAAGCAACAATGGCAGCACCACTAAACTGTGCAGTTGTCTGCTTCACTGTGCTTCACTCATGTCAACAGATGAAGCCTTTGAAGTCTTTTGCTGGTCTGAGTCCCGGAGCTATGACAGTCAGTTTAAAACACAAAGTTCTTAATCATAATGTCTCTCTATTTCTGTGTGTGATTAAAAGCTGCAGGTAAGGCATTGGAATAGAGAAAATTGAAACAAGGATAATAAGATGATGCTTTTTTCTTTTTAGTTCAATCTACTGGTATTTAATTTCTCTTAATTTCCACCTAAGCAGAGCCAGCTTTTTTCTCCCTATTTCAAGCATCACGGGAATAGGATCATTTTAAGTCAGTGGAGGAAGAAAAAATTAAAACGTACCATTATTGTGGTTCCTATAGATTAAATAAATTGATTTCTTATGTAAGTAACTTTCTAGAGTTGCAGAACTGCTTAACAGTTCTGCTTAGCATTGCAGGCTGCTTAACACCTAATCCAGCAGATTCTTATATTTTCCTTTGTTTTGTTTGAAATGTTAACCTTTTGTTTGTCTTTCTAGTGATAATACTATGAGAGGACCAGGAGCTCATAATATCCCATGAAAGATTATGACGTATAAGGCTCACCATCTATTACAGTCTACTGCTTCTAAGAAAACTGTAGCTCCAGTTAGGGGGAAGTGGACTTCTTGCAATATGCATTTGATAGAGAAACTGCCCAGAGCAGAAGCTGTGTACTGTTCTTCTACTCTCTAGGCTGGTGTGGAGAGTGATGCAGATCTGTGCATTCCACTACATTCCTCCCTATACATTTTAGGTGCCACTTACCTTCATCTTAGTACAGAAGGGAGTACCTTTTGCTCCTCCAAGCAGAGTCTCTATTTATTGCTGACCTACTGTGGGACACATAGGTGAACCAGATTATTAATCCTTCCCTTCTTTACTGGGTAGGTCCTAGACATGACTGAAACTTCTGGTCAGTTCTACTTTGAGATTTATTTATTTAATTTTATTTTTTGTGTAATAAATTCCTTCCTGAGAGGCTGTTGACTGTTTTTAGTTTAAACATCCTTCTGGAAAAATTAGCAAGTAGCTTTGTTAGAAACTTTTCAAACTCTAAAAAGCATTAGTTGCACTGTAGTTCCAGAATTGTTTTTTACTACACTGTTTTGTTTGCAACTTGAAAATTGTAGGTTTTCCATTTACTGTCAGCATCTGAATCCACAGGGCAATTTAGAGAGGAAAAAACCCGAGCCCCAAAATGTTCTGATGATGATTTGGAAGTAGTTTAATAATCTGTGTTCAGATTTATTTATTTTTATTTTTATTTTTACTAAATATAGAATCTTCTAGAAATGCATTTAAGCAGATGTTCAATTGTAAAAGAGATGCTTTAATGCAGGAAGTGTTATACTCAAGCTGAGAATGGTTTATGTGTTCCTTTTTGGAGGCAGAGTTAGGATATGTTTCAGTTTTGTCCCAAAAGAAGCAACTAGTAATGCAGGTTTTTGAGAAGAAATTTTCTTTTGATTTAGATTGCACTTGCTTTATGCCAACATCTAAATTTTTATATTGTATGAGTAGAGTGCTAAGAAGAAAACCTTTCAGCATTATCAGTACCATGGGCCACAATACTTTGTACAACATCTGCATGAAAACTGCATTCATTGTTGTATTGTGGCTTTGAGAGCCAGGTATTAGTTATATTATGTCTGTTCCCTCTGGTCCTACACTGAAACATGGAAAATCTATTGTATTTTGTGCTTGAAGCACTGTTCCCGCCATTGTTTTCTTTTTATTTGCACCATTCAGGCTGAAAGCCAACGAAAGTGCAGTGACATAAGCAAATAATCACTCCTTATGCTCATGTTCTGATTAAGTTAATGAGAGAATGAGGTCGTAACTCAGAGAAATAAGAATCTCCTTTCCACCATTCCTGGTGCTCTCTTTGCTGCTGTACAGCGCGTGCATCATACCCACTGCCCCAGGAATTCTGAATCCTTCAAAACTCCACAGGGTTATTGAGACGCAGCTTCAGTGACGCTGCGGAGTGTCCTGTTTGGTATGTCCTATCCACAGTGATCGCCCAATGTGCTTTTCTATCATGATACGTCTGCATGCTTGCTATGCTCACTGTTTTTTACTCAAGTGCACATCGCAGTGCCGTGTTGTTTGCATGACAAATAGAGGAATATTAAATCTTCAGGGCCACAGGAAAAGGCCTCGCGGGGCAGACAGAACAGGTTTACAGAATTCTTTTCCTGATCTCACAAATTTTTCCTTTGGTTCTTTGCATCCTAGAAACAAATTTAAACTACGCTTAAAAATTTCTATGTTAACTTTGGTTAAACTGGAAGAAAATGAACACTGTATGCCATGGAGGGCACAATCATTTTGTAGCATTGCTGATTTAAACAAAGTATACATTCAGTGACAGTATTGTGCGAAACTCTTTCCCAGTTTATGGTTAATTCTGATTGTATAGACTTCGCTTAAAGCTTTCACGCGTCCTTTGTGTACTTATATTCTCAAATATTTTCCTATTAGCCTGAATAGTAATCCTGTTGCTGCTCAACGACTAAACACTGAAAACTGCCAGTTTTACTTAAACTGAAAGGTACTGAGCAAAGTGAAACGGCACATACAAATTCGTGCTTAAGGGCTTTCCAATTTACAATTTTATTTCTGCAACAGCTATTCAACTAATAGTACATTTACATCAAATTAATTTGTTGCATTCCTTCAGACAAACCCTCTTTCTTCTAACGGTGAGGGCATCCAGTATGCTGTAGTTTTGACACGTCATCTGAGACAAATGGTCTGTATAAGTATTTTAAAATGTAAAAATATATTTTCAACCTAAAAGCAGTAAAAAATGTAATTTAATACACCTTAAGGACGAGGAAGAGCTTGGATTCAACTGTCATTAGATTAAGATTCATACATTGAAAACAAATTTATTTGTGTATCAGTGTTACCATTTATTACATACACATAGAAGACTGTAAATGTTGAAAGTAAATTCACTCTGTTATGCACTTTATTTTTTGCATTCTTCTTAAGAAAACCAAAATAATTGTAAATGTTTTTGATTTTGAATTCTAATCGATGCAGTTGTTTAAGTTGTGAATACTGCAAGAAATGTCTATGTGAAAATATTCTCACTGGTATTTAAAAGGAATTACAAAATTTCTTTGGTCTGAGGCTATGTAAAATCATCCTTTAGAAAATCTAAATATTGGACCAGTCTGGGGTTAACCAAACTCACAGACTCACAAAAAAAGAGTAACAAAGAAAAATGTTTTAAATGCAGAGAAGAATATGAAATTATGCTGCCTAGGGTTACTTTGTGGATTATAAAGTGCTAAGACCTTGTACTTGCAGTACATATAAATGGCACAGTGCACTCTAAGGAACATTAGGAGTGTGTTGCAAGTACTGGGCCATCCTTATTTTTCCAAAGTCTCCAAAAAAATATATATTTTTTTTAACAAAAGAGTAATGTAAAGCATACCTCCTTATGCAAGTGTTACTGATAGAAATTGTTACATTTTCTTTTAATAAACAAAAGGGACAAAATCTTTTACTCGTATTTTTCAAATAAAATATTCTCTTTGCTATGGTGATGGGTTATTGTATTCCTCATCACAACTAGAACGGGTTATTTTCTCTTCTCTCCTATATTTTATGCTTACCAAAGAAATGTAACTATCCGAAGGCACTCTGTCTTTAAGATGGAGATGTGATACAGCAGTATTAATGAGGTCAATGTCAGAAAAGGTATGGTAACTTTAACTAGATTTTAATGGCTGGTATAGTCACTCAGTTATGTCACTATTTCAAAGACTGTCTTACATGATTATTGCTACAGATGGGTAGGGAGAGAGAGAGAGACACCAAGAGATACTTTGCAACAGACTGTGGTATAACTGCTAAATGGTTCATTACTTTTACTTGTGGCGACCATTCCACTCCAACCATCACTGTTCTGAAACTGAAATACAGCATTATAGGATGAATACATTATCCACATGAGTGAGTTAGGGAATTGCACATCTATGAATCCAGATCGGTGGTGACAGCCAGGGTTATTATCCTAAATTGACATAGAATAGCAGAGTAAAAATAGGCAAGGACATTCACAACGATCGAGCTCAGGCACATGCAATTCAAGTGTAGAAGGATCACCCTTTCTTTCTCAAGGGAATTAACAGGCTTTACCAAATTAGATCTTAGAAAATATTGGTACCATGGCTCACAAGAAACTTGTTGCATGCAAGACCTTCTTTCTGAGACTGACACAAAATTCAAAAATAAAGCTAAGGTTGAAGGAAATGAAAATACATTTTTGTTATAGTACCCTACTTGCTCTACTTTATTACCCACAGGGAAATTCAGATTTTGTACCACCATGCTATGCAATTCCCACATGTGCCTCAACACAGCTCCAGGAAAAAAAAAAAAAAAAAAGAAAAAAAAAGAAGGAAAAAAAAAGTTATGGTAAATAATACTTACAAAATAAATATTACAGAATCATAGAATCATAGGGTTGGAAGGGACCTCTGGAGATCATCTAGTCCAACCCCCCTGCCAGAGCAGGGCCACCTTAGAGCATGTTGCACAGGAACCCATCCAGGCGGGTTTTGAATGTCTCCAGAGACATACTGTCAGCCAGAAACTAAATACAAGTTCAAGGGAGAAACTAGTGGTTTGCCATTTTTGTTTTGGTCCTCATTTGAGGTATTTGAACTTTCTAAGAAAAGTTTATAAAGACTTTACATCATCTCTCATATTTAAAATTCATTGAACTTATTTTTTTTACTTGTAAAGCTTATTATCCTCTTATATTATTGTGAAATTAAATTTTAGGTTTCTTGAAGTCCATATTGCTCCATCCGTACATGCCAAAGGTATTGTTTATATTTAAGTACAGAGTCCTCAAAAGCTAAGAAGCTTTTCCTGCGAGTTGAGTGGACTTTTTCTGTGGGCCTCATGATTCTGTGCAGCATTTTTTGTGTTGCTGAACTCCTCACAAATCCATCAGCACACCTCAACCTGAAAGTCCTGAAGATCCAACAAACTCTTTGCACACTAGCTGCCTCTAAATTTGGTTTGTTCTGGAAGTATATGCAATCTAGCATATTATAGCTGGTGGGCAATCAGAACCTGCAAAACCATCCTCATCCAGCAAAGCAACCTTCAGAGGGAAAAAGAACACTGGAATTAGGACACTTAGAGGATCAGAGGGCACACAGAGCTTGAGAAGTGTCAGATTCCTAGCCAAGGCGAACAAAATCAGGGTCTCTGGGACCTTCACAGTGGACCTTGTCATCATGTGTGTTCATTGGTAGAGTCCAAATAGCTGGGGAGATCAATGGAAAGCCTCATAAATGTACGTGTAAATAGATTCAAGTATCTGAACTGCCACATTTTCTGATAGAGGCCTGGACAGGGATGGATCAGTCTTAATGCATTTGCAAGGCTTCCAGTTCGAACACATTTGAGACACAACGCAGTTCCAACACACACCATTACCTGCTACATTCATGATTTTGAAACAAATTAGGCTGCTCTTGACATTATTATGAATATTGTATATTGTTTACTTAAAATCTGAATTAATATCCGTGATCCTTGTTTAAAAGTAATTCTTTCCTGTGTCTTCTGGAACTTGTTTGAGGATAAAGTAAAATTCAGCCATGTTTGAAGTCACAAGCACAACATATTAACAATGAAATTTTCATGATAGGATTTGGGCTGAGCAGAAATCAAGTACTAGTTGTGTACAAAAAGTAAAATTCACTCTTACTAAGCTTTTTTGTGTAGACCTATTGATTTAAAACTATGCTTGAAGCGTAAAGGCATATGAAAATACACACATCCTGGTTATATCATGAAGACCATATTTGGATCTCTCAAAAAGTCGTAAAACTTAGCTCACAATCTGTGCTATTTGCAACCTCTTTGAATTTACTCTTTTTGACCAAACTTATATTTTCCAGTTAGTTTCAATGCTTTGTGCTACATAAGTTTTCAACTACAAAATGGTAACACCGAGGAGAATGAATGAGATTAAAATCTTTTAATCTATAGCTGCTATAACTATTTAAAAAACACTAAAATTGAAAATGTCTTTATGAAAAAAAAGAGATTATCAGCTCTGAAAAACAAGTGGGTTGCACATGATGTTGGTAATAATAAAGTAATAATGTTATTGTTCTTTATTACTTGTTTTTATCATAAACCATCAAATCAGAAATTGTGGTGCCATTTCTTCATTTATGTCTCTAAAATGTTTCAAACCTGACATATAAAGGGAACATCTCTGGAACAAGGCGTTTGTTAATGCTGTTTTGTCTATCCCAAGACTGAGACTTCTTTAAAATAGTTCCATACAGATAATTTCTTTAATGTAGGATGCCAAAGTATGCTTTGTTAACTAACTGAGTTATATAACTGCAAATATAGCATCCAGTTTTCTGAGAGAAGGAAATGAAAGGCAAAGTAAACCTCTCAAACCTTGTACATGGAACAGAAGCTCAGATTCTTTAAGCAGATCTGAAACCACCATGTCATAAGCATATTCTATCCTATGTAGTGTTACTTAATAATGAAAACAAAACCCCCTCTAGCGCTCACTTCATGTTCTGTACTTATTTTCCAAATAATCATTTCATGTATTTTTATCATGCTTTTTTCAATGGTATTTTATTGTTTCAGTAAGACTCACTATAATATTTTTGATAAATTTGAATTTCCTCAGAACATTAAGAACATTGTGTTGAATTTGATGGGAAGTCTATCAGAAGGACTGTTCTTTCACCAAGTCCAGGATAGAAATTCTCATCAATGTCTGCAAGGACTAATCAATAGCTGACTAGTCCAAGCACTTTATCATGGATGTGGAAGCCTGGCTTCAAAGCAGGATGTTAGATCCTGAACTGGTGATCTCCCAGTTCAACTATTCCCTTCATAATCCCACATCACAAATTTCAATGAGTTGTTACTGATTCCTCAATGAGTATTTTTGGGTAAACCAGCATTATTATTTTCTCTCAAGCTCTGTAGAACTGATTGATCCTGAAAACATGAGTTACGTATCGTTCACTTTATAACCCCCTTTATTGTTTCATGATGTTTTCTTTCTTTTCTAGCCCCACCCGCCCCCTTTTTGTGCTGGCTGCTTGAAGCACTGTAGTATGGTAATTTATCTTAAGAATGTCAGGGGAATCTAGGAATAAAGCTTCATCTCTGAAAAAATGGAAATACTTGGAAGTGGTATCTGATGCCAAATTTACTAGTCTTCATTTTTTACTCTGGGGCAAATATTTTAATGGGACTTTGTCACAACTGAATTCCTTACCTTTTTCCTATGCATAATAATACAAAATTCAAATCAGCTTCTATGATAACCTAAACAATCTTGGTGTTATTAAGCATTTACATTGGCCAAGACTCTGGTGTCCCGGGTCGCATAGAAAATGGCATTATTTGGCTAAAGAATTTCTGGCTTAAAAGCAAGATTTCTGAATCCAATGTTACAAAGCAAAAGCTTATAAGAGAGTGAAAGGGGTTGTAGGAAGCGTGAAGAGCAACTGAAGGGTAGTAGAGTAGATAGCAAATATCACAAGGTGTATACAATTTGTGGTGAAATGATCAGAGGTAAGTCATACCATCAGTAAAGTTGATAGTGATACAAGACAGATTTTTCAGTAATGCATTATGATTATTATTCTAAAGCTTTATGATTTAATCATAGAATCATAGAATGCTTCGAGTTAGAAGCGACCTTAAAGATGATCTAGATACTTAGTTTGTTCTGCAGGAAGTTTTGGACTGCACTTTTGTAATGAAAAACCACTGCAATTTCCTCACTTCTGTAGCAGAATTTAAATTGTTCTGATGAAGATTACACACTGCAAGAACAGTCACAACAGCTACGCAGAGGGCTGCAAGTGAAAATGGTCATGTATCTACTTACAGGTATCTATTATTCCTGCCTGATTTGTATCCACACAAAATATTGTCAGAGATCACAAGACACTGGATAAAGTTTGTTTCATGATGTACATACCAAAACCTCTGTTGACTCTTCTACAGCTTTTTCACACCTCAGCAAATTTCAGGTTATGTGAGTTTAATACGATTTATTACTCACACTTTGTTTAGCTCCTGTGAAAAAAAGAAAGTCAAAAGAATATAGATGTCATACAAAACACGGAACATAAATGCACAATTTGTGCACTTTGTGCTATATTCAGCTTACTATCTAAGGTTTATCTTTACAAGAAGAAAGTTAAAAGGGCAAACTCTTTGGCTATCTTGGACCTTCAACTTCTACACTAGATTCTCATCTGTCATGTCAATGAAATGATAGTTTTAACGTGAACATACAGCTGCAGTTTGTCAATTGGTGACTTTGGACAACAGATTAGACTTGAGCTCAGGCTGCCTTTTGCCAAGTAGTATTTTAGAAGGAAAGAACACCTTGTGAGAAAATGGGTCAGATGATAGAAACACACCAATTTAGGTGTGTGGAAGGGATACTTGGTGTCTCGTACAGTTTTACATGATTCTGACAGCCGAGAAGATGCTGCTATAATTTGTTCTTGTGGAAAACTTTTGCTCTCTGAAACTGAAAAGCTTTTCCTTGTGTGCAAGGTGTTTTATGTCAGACGTTACCACACTTGAAAAGATTCATCCTGAATGTGAGAGGTTGTGATGGTCAATCTGTCTCTTTGAATCTTGTGGTGTTTGCTGTTGATGGTGCAATCTGTGTGGTCCTGGGTATTGTCAAGGAGCATCCCATTCTTGACAGGATTTTCAATAAAAGTATGATGGTAAATTTATTTTTGTTAAAAAAAAATAAATACTGAGTATTTCAGTTCAAGGTCACTAGTTTATATCTGAAACGGAAATGAGAAATGTAAACACAATTAGCACCAAATGGCTGCTTCTTTACATGAAATTTGTTTGCAATCTCACTTCAATATTAGTACAGAAAACCTGTATTATAGGAATACCAAAGAGATAGTCACTCAGTCTGATAACCTGTCTGTTCCTAACTATATTTTGAGATTCTTGTTGACCTTGAGAATCTGACAAGTATTTCTGTAAACTGACTATTCAATTGTCAAATAATAGCACTGTGCCTTTATTCAGCGCAGCGTTCCATCTCCAGCTTCCATCCTTGCTACATCATTGGTGGTGTTTCCAGATTGGAGTGGGACACTGTCATGCCTCGTCAGCTGTCAAGATCTGAATAAATCTTTCTACAGAACTCATCAACATAAACTTGTTCTGAGTATAGAATGTAACTCTATTTTTTTTTCTGTTTTGATTTATGTAAAATACAGCTTAAATTGTCACCTCCTCTCATCATACAATTAAAGTTTAGCGATGTCGCTTCCACTTTTCTCAAGTGGAACATGAGCCAAGATATTTCACAATGAATGAAATGAAATGAAATGGTCAAATAATATAAAGATACAATGACAATAATATCAGCCATGTAAAGGATGAAGAGCACATGGTAGAAATTAGGCAGTGGACCGTTCAGTGGCCTCTGAATAGCCAGTGGTAATACAGAATTATTACAGATCTGTTGTAGAAAAAAAACGAACAAATCATACTACTGGACCCTCAGCGTAAAGGACTTTTATGTACTCTAAAGGCCAGAAATGAGAATGGCTTTGTTAAATGGGAAATTCCCAGAAAATTATTTACTTATACTGTAGTATTAGGTAAATAATTTCTGAATGATCCAGATCTGAACTTCTTGCTGCTGAAAAAACACCATCTGAGATCTGCTACCTCAGGGACCTTAGCATCTACACGAGGCTGAAAAAAGCTGTCATCCAGCTGATGATAGAAAAATACGAACAGAAATAAAGGATAAACAAGGATGTTTTATAATTGAAGAGACAGTCTAACTAAGGGAAACATAAGATTGAATCGTTTCTGAGAGAAAAAGGGTAAATAACTTGGTGCTTCTGGGTCATCTAATATTTCTAGGTATTTACAACGGAAAATTTACAGGTGAGCAAAAGTCCATGATATAGGTTTTTTTAAACATGATAAAGGATAACTTCACAATACATACAGGAAAGAGGAATAAACATATGGGATACAGAAATAATGGACAGGAAACTGTAGTTCACTTGGTGACAAGAGAAAGTAATTTTTTGTATTATATATATAAGATGTATAATCAAGGCCAAATATTTCACTACTAAGAATAGTAACAGTAGAAGAAAACTTGTTCCTTGAACTCAATATAATAAAAGCGAAATTCTATTCCATGAGAAAGATATGCTGACGCATCCATAAACAAATAAACTTTTCCCATCTATTGATTTGTCCTTAAACAAATGCCCTAATATATGTCTATTAGTACGTAACTTACTCATATTTTGTCCAGTGTGTTAACTAATTAGTCCCAGCTGTTCAAATGCACTTGTCTGAAAGACAAGATATATGGAGAGAGTTTTCTCTCCGTATATCAATATACACTAAACAGAAGATGCTAAAATGAAAGGTGCTGAAGCTTCCTGGTGATGATTTCTACTAATGATCTGGAACCTTAAAACTAAGTGATTTAGGGGCTCAAATTTATGAAAAAAACCCCTTTTTGTTAAGTGCTTTAAGAATGTGGGGTGAAAGTGCTAGAAAATTTCAAAACCTGCCTGTTCTAGTCTTAAAGTATTCTTAAATAGCATCTAGAAACTCACAAACAGCACAATCAAGTGGACACAACAATTCATTGGACATGTGAGGGAAAAATAAATCTAGTTCATGTAGAAGGCTAATCGAGTAGAACTTTCTGAACGTGCTTACAAGACCTTGAATAAGCATAATCTGATTTAGTACATTTGGATTTCCAATAAACTTTTGACAAGGTCCTTCATCAAATGTATTACTGAATGACATGATCTCAAAAACTGATTTAAGAACAGGAAACAAAGTACAGGAATACTTATTAAGGTTTCCCAATATAAAGTGTTAGGCATTATGCTAGGACTGGAGTTGTTTGATAGAGGCAAAGATAATCTAAAAAAACAAAGTGTGAAGCCTTGCAAAGCAATCAGTCGATACTTAGTGCATGTACTAAAGTTGTGGATAAAAATGAAATAAATGCAAGATAATGAACAAAGGCAAAACCAACCCAAAATGCACCTGCACCATAAGCTCAGAATAAATTGCTATTACTCACGGATGATATTTTGAGTTACTACTTCTATTTAAATGTCTGCTAAGCAGTCATCAAAAACATCATAAATAAATCTGGTGTTAAGAATTACTAGGCAATTATAGAAAACCAATTAGAAAGTGTCTTTATACTGCTTTGAAAACCCAGAGTGATTCCACATTTCAACTATGCAGTAAAACAGTCTGGTCCCACAAGAAAACTAGAGAAAGCACATAGAAATCAAGAACAATGTTCTCAGGAGATTTTAAAAGTTGAGACTCTTCAATATGGAAAATAAATTACTAATGAGAATAATATTTAATAAATTATAAAAATAAATCATAAAATTACAACTGGCATGCAGGAAAAAACCAGAAAATTACTATTACTATTTTTTGCAGTAGAAGACCTAGGAGGTTTTAGTTAACAGATTTAAAATAAAGAAAAGTAGATACTTTTTCACGGGCTGCATAATGGAGAGGTAGAAGTCTTGTTGTGGATACAGAGCCTTTTTTCCACACCAGGTGTAGCTTTGGGAATCACACAGTTGCAATTTGTTGTTAGGTATAGACATCTGCACTGCTGGCCTGCACCATCCTCCTGGAGTTGTTTTTAAAAACTGCTTCAACCCCCAAAAAATTCTGCCTAGTGGCAATGGAAAAAAAAAAAATCTGGCTTCTGGCAAAAGGAAGAGATACTAAAAATGAGACCAAACGACTACAGGGTTAAAACTGGTTCCAGTGTTTTATACCTAATAGTTTGGAATATGAAGCAACTATGAAATCACTTCCAGCCCAGTAATACCTACCTCTATCCCCTTCTGTGTCTTTCAAATTTGCCTGTCATCCAGTTACAGATGTAGTTCATGAACATTCTTCAGGTGACTTGGTTCATCTGTAGATAATGCTAATCAGGAAAATGAACCCACAAGTCCAGTTAAAGTCCAATGAATTATGAAACTGGAGTCAAAGAACTGATGGCCTCTACTCATCCTATACTGTCCATAGGCATCTATTATCCCATTTTAAATGTTCTGAAGTGAGTCATTACTTAATTAAATTACTGAGAGCTGAGATTACAGAGCAACCACATAAAAGATTGGGAGAATCAGTTTTAAAGAGAAATAAAAACGTGAACCATTATATTTTTCGACTATTAATCACATCACCTCTGACATTCATGAGGTTCTTTCATACTATGCTTGAGATTGTAGCTTGCAAAATACCTGGTAAGAAACTAACTTAGATACTTTATTCAGTATCAGGATAGTTCAAAGAAAACTTTGACATTAAAGATTCTGACTATATATGCTAAAATTTAAGAAATTCAAATCAAACTCAACAAACTGTTTAAATTCATCTACTGTTGGAAATGGTAACTGAGAAGAGTGCATTGAGCTATCATATCTTTTGTCACAAATGTGATAATTTGAAAGAAAGGAATTAATATTTTAAGCATACAAACTTATAAATTTTACATTACCCATGTAATAAACAACTAAATTATTTATATTATGCATAAGGAAAAGCATGTGTCACAAAAACACATTTACTTCTTACCTGTAAATCAGTGAGTGGTCTTACTAGAATTACTCCTCTTTTCTTCAATACCTAAACTTTTTAAAGAACTCCTCGTAAGTATATTACTTGAAAACGTTTTATACTATCTAAGTAAAAATAGACTGCTTTATATTAAAAAAGTCCAAGTGCTGATTACTGAAAAAAAAGTCATACATGCAATTTAACAGAACATGGTATGATCATATTGATTATAATAAAATATATGTATGGCACTTGGATTATAAATGGCTTTATGAAGGTCCTTCTGTGTTTATATGTATGTGCAACTATATATACATACAAAGTAAATATGTTTTAGCTTATCATTCTTACCTTCCCTTTGCAGAATGAAGATTGCATTCTACACATACTTAGAGTTTATTGATAATACACTAAGATTTTGGGGGGAACCAATTGTGTTGCAGTGAGCTATGTATTCCTTCCTACTTGGTAAGTGGAAAATTTGTTTCTTGTATTTAAATTTCATCAGGATACACAAGCTTATATCTAACTTAGAGCATTTTATTAGTTCCATCAATGTCATTTGCAAATGTGACAGCTATCACCCATGGTTAACATCTTATTTGTTTATGCTGAACTCACACCAATATACTGGCCACAGAAATCTTATAATCCTGTTAGATATGGTCATTTAACGTGCTTCTGCACAAAATGCAAAAGAAAATCTTGCTCATATAAATAAATAACTCTACCTGTTATAGTTAGAATATTCTAGGAACACCAGAAAAATAAAAGATTTATATTACAAAATTCCGCTTATAGATCAAATTTTAGTCAGTAAAGCAGATCCATGCCTTCTGCAGATTCACACCACACGTACACACCCTTGATATACTGTTTCATTTTGTACGTCTTAAATATATGATAAAATCAATAACTTGGTTTGAATAAAGAGTTTAAACTACTGAGAAACAGTATTTTTAAGAGAGAAGCAGTGACAGCAGAGCCATAAACTGCATACACTTGTGTCAAAACTAGAAAGCTTTCACAGTTGTACTGAAAAGCTTCAAAACATCATCTTTACTATTATGTTTATTTGCTAGAACCAAGGGGGTTTGTTGCACAAAAAAACCCAAACCAAACCAAACCAAAACTTTCTCTTTGGTGATGTATAGTCTGGTATAGGGAAATCATTAAGGTGGCAAAATTATTGGGAGATGAGACAAATGAAACAAAACTTCTAGAATATATACTTACTCACTGGGATATTCATTCTCAGTCATTTGGGGTGGCATTGGAGCTAAATTATTTCTGTATGATGTATTTATACTTATGTGTCTGTGTCTTTTTTAGCATTGTTGTATGAACTGCAAGACTGAAGGGACCACTTCATTTTGGGATGACTCGCCTGCTCTGCTGGTTCCTTTTGAAATAGGCACAGATTGTCTCTCAGCTCAAAGATGCTACCCTGATAGCCTTCCTGTGGGAAAATTGCTTTGCATTCCAAGATATCTGGGGTATATTAGGAGAGAAATGAGAGTGGGTGGTATGTGCTAAAGGCATTTATTTTTCTGTTTCAAAAAGCCTGGGGCAGGCAGAGTTCTGATCTATATTTTAGCCATGACTGATGCCTCTACATTATTTAAGAGCCTTACAAAGCATTATGGAATATTATGTATAGGAGAAATATGACGGATGTGTGATATTCAAATGTCTTTTACTCAAAAATTTTCTATTTTAACTACTCCATATAAGTCAAAATGCAGGTAACTGCCTATCGATCAAGCCTGTGGTATTAGAAGAGATAACGATGGATTTTATCCCTCTGTCCTGCAGAAACACAGCACTAGGCTGACCTACATTAAGATATTGCACCTCCCAAAGTCTAAATTTTGTGTGACTGGGCATGATGAGCTCTTACATATTGCGGTATGGAGTGGAACTGCTTCCTAGCAGGGCTTTCTAAATGAAATTTTGCTGTAAGTCACGCATCCAAAGGCAGTGCGTTCACACTGTTGCCTGACACACAATAAGAAAGGTTTCTTTGTGTGATGACTTCAAGTCACGCAGTGCAGTACTTGGGAGTCACGGCTGTTAACTTCTTATGTTTCATGGCAGGAACATAGGCATGAGGGAATAAGGAGCTCTGCTTTCAGCAGACTTCTTGTCATTACTCCTGGGAGCTGAAGTATTCATTTAGGTTTTCTGTCACTTACACCTCTGTCTAATAGGAGACTTGATTTCATTTCTTGGCCTAAAGGTTGGAAGGAAAAAGCCCAGGCTCCCTTTATGGAATTCCACTGGCTAGTTTTATTATTTGGTATTTTCTTTTGTAAGTAAATTTGATTTACACTTACTGAATTTTCTGTAAGTTGACTCTCAGGCATGGCAGAAATACAAGTAAATAGGAAATCTAGTGCAGAAAAACATTTCCTGAACTCTGTTTTTCTTATGTTCTACGGGTAGTGGAAAATAAATAATTAGCAACTCGAGAGCTTTCAGAAATCTCTCGGTTATTTCTTGCTATCACGTTTGGGCAATTAGATAATGATTTAAGTTAATGTGCTCTTGTGCTCCTTCCTCCTCACACTTTTCCCTGCTCCACCACCTGGCCTTCTGCCCCAGCGGGGTCTCTGCCGGGGCCGCGGGGGCATCTCTGCGGGGGCGCCCGGAGCCCCCCCTCCCCTCCTCCCGCTCTCCCCCCGGGGCTGGCAGGGNACCCCATACAGCTGTTCTGGAACGTTCTCCCAATATATAGCCGTGATTCTTCCATGATTTTAATACACATCACTGATTTTTCTTTTACACTGGATCCTGCATGATTTCCAAAAGGCTTTTCTTTTTCCTTTTTCCCCTAATCCCTGCCCTAGCTTGTCCAATCTAACCGCGATAAAAGCCAGTGGGAGTGTTACTGCCCTTTTCAAGTGGGCTTTGAATAAACTGTTCTTGCCTACAAACTGTATTCTGTAAACATAAGAGTATCACCTCATGTTTAGTGGGCAGATGCTAAGCTCTCTCTGATGATGGAATATTTATCTAATTATTTTGTTGCTTTGGATAGAGCTTGAGGGAAGCTGATGTGATTTAAAACATGAAGCTCAGAGAATATATTCCTTGGTTTTCTGCTTGGTAACAAAGCCTAGTTACCAAACAGGACTGAAGAGCTGAAAAATCTTTTGCATTCTCTCCGTGCCGCTAGATTTTGCTGCTCCTGTAAACTTCAAACTGAATCTGAAGAAGCACAAAACAGAAGCCAGATTGATTTCTCGGTGAGAACGAAGAGAGAAGAACCTCTAAAACATAGCTTAGCATGATAAAAGATACTACGCACACAAAAAATGCATACATCTCTGTTGAAACAATGGTCCCTAAGGCTTGGTCGGAACCGCTATTTCCAGTAGCACTGCAGAGGAGAAAGCACTGAATACTACATAATATATGTTCAGTGCACAGCACATGATCTACTTTCTGAGTAAGTTGGTACTGGACATCACTACTCCTAATGGTGTTTGGCATAAAACAATGTACTTTTTATTTCAAGCATGGCAAAAGGTACTATTTTCTTATACCTTTAAATCTAATTGCTTAAAATATTCCATAGAAGTCCAGGCAGCTTGTGCTCGGAACAAAACAGTTAAAACCAGTTTTTAAAGGTAACCAGAAAGTCTTTCTTTCCTTTTTTTTTTTTTTTTAAACACTTCCTCCTTTGCCTCTTGTTTTCCACAGCAGTGATCAAGCCTCTCGAAAAAGCTCTTGTAACACTTTTCAGATAGTTTCAGTCATTTTTGCTTCACTTGATGGAGATTACTATTCCCATGTGTTGTGTTAGCTAAGTAGTCATGCAGCACATTTGAAGTTTAAATTAAAAGTCCATTTTTTCCCCCTGAACAAGATTCATAAATAAAAAATATAATCTCTGAATAAAATTCAGGTATTGCACTGAAGGGAAAAGGCTTTATATGTTAACACTGTCAAGACTCAACCATGCATAGTAAAATGGCTCCACAAGCGCTGAAATGCAGATTTCAAGCTAAGTTATCTGACTTTTGTTTAAAAAAAATACACCAGTTTACTTAGTTTTGTAAGGATTTCAGTCAGGATCAGTTCAATTTTAGTATGCAGGTGTGCTGACTAAAAAAACATGTGCTGACTTAAAAAAAAAGCAGCCTACCCAAACATGTAGGCTGTTTGTCTGTACCTTAAATTATCACTCACAGAGTTGTCCTGCTGCCCTAGAGGAGCTCACTTTCAGAACATCATACCTGAGGGACATGCAGAAATGTGGCATCTAGGTGCATCCATTTATCATACACACACTTTTCCTCTCCCTAACTGATGTTAATTCAGCAGGATCATCCTCGTACACTAAGCTTACTATTTATGATAAAGAAATGAAGACTAATATCAATCATTGTATCCAGTATTGTTTAACATATTCATCAATGACCTGGATGAAGGGACAGAGTGCATCCTCAGCAAGGTCGTTGATGATACCAGACTGGGAGGGGTGGCTGACACCACAGAGGGCCGTGCTGCCATCCAGCGTGACCTGGACAGGCTGGAGAGCTGGGCAGAGAAGAACCTAATGAGGTTCAACAAGGACAAGTGTAGGGTCCTGCTCCTGGGGAGGAAGAATGTCAGGCACCAATATAGGTTAGAGGTGGTGTGGAATTTGGATAATGAGGTGAAGGCTCTGTGCTCAGAGAGCAATCAAGACTGGCTTTGTTGTCTCTTGTGCAATCCAGGGGACTGAAGGCTTGTCTGGTTATCACAGGATACTAAATAACAGGGTAGTCCTGGGGAGCCAGGACAGCCCTGCTTTTGGTCAGCAGAGACACTAAAATCAAGATAACAGAGAGTTTGTGTGGCTCTTTGTTTCTTTGAGAGGCTACCATGCCTAATAATTGACCTTTGTCTCATTACCTGTGAAATGCATATTAGAGTTGACACCCCTTTATATGCTAATGAAGATTTTAGAGATCATGCTAAACATATATGACCATAGCACTTGTCTCTTCACCCAAATCATACTACACGTCACCTAGGGGAGGGAAACCTCATAATTTTGGGGATAAAAGGATGGAGAGAATGACCGTTAAATTGGGAGAGAAGAAACTTGATACCTGAAAGACCAGTTAACAGACTGTGTTCTCTTCCTCCCCGCCAGGCAGGGACGCCTTTCTGGGTAGGCACTGCGCCTTTCACCCTCTGGTGAATGTTACCCCAGGTTGTTGTACTATCATTATTTTTGCTAGCAATATTAGCCTTAATTAATTAGCACNAAGGCTGAAGGAGCTGGGACTCCAGCCTGGAGAAGGCTGAGGGGAGACCTTATGAATGTTTACAAGTGTCTAAAGGGTGGGTTTAAGGAGGATGGAGCCAGGCTCTTTTCAGTGGTTCCCAGTAACAGGACGAGGGGTAATGGGCACAAGCTGGAACACAGGAAGTTCCAATCGAATATGAGAAAAAACTTCTTTACAGTGAGGGTGACAGAGCACTGGAACGGGCTGACCAGGGAGGTTGTGGCGTCCCCTTCTCTGGAGATTTTCAAGACCCGCCTGGATGCAGTCCTGAGTAATGTGCTCTAGGGAATCCTGCTTTGGCAGGGGAGTTGGACTAGACGATCTCCAGAGGTCCTTTCCAACTCAGAAATTCCATGATTCTGTGATTCCGTGATTGGGATCTCATTAAAATGAACTATTGAATGCCATCAAATTATGTCTATTCTCGCAGCTGTCAAAGGAATGTGATTTTTCAGATTATGAATGGCCATTCCAAATCAGCACTGGTAGTTCTGTTAGCTTCCTTGAAAAAACACTGAGAGTCATACGCAGCCAATTCATACCACTTGGCATTTTAAAGAAGGTGCTCTACTCAGTGCTCTCTCATTCTTTGTGCATGAACAGTCTCTGGGCAAGTAGGTACCTAACCCTGTTCAATAGCGAGACATCAGACAACTATGTGTATCCAGCTGGGAAAACTGAAATTCTTTACTACTCAAGTGTTCAAGTACCATACTGATATAACACTCAAAATTTGAATGTTTTGAGGGTAGCCCTACTTTTTGAATAAGAACAGGTTTATTTTAAACTGGTGCTTTGAGAGTGTAATTAGTTTTGTGTGAATTTGCTCTTTTTTTTCTACTTTGTCCGTTTCTGCTCAAAAGACCACTATAAATAAAACAGATTTAATGACAAAAGTAGATTAGAAAGAATTGCTTTGATTATACATCTAGTCCTGTTTTTAAAAAATGAAATAACCTGCTACAGCAGTTTAAAACTTGCACAATTCCTTAGACAGTTTTCCTAACAAAAGTCATATCTCAGATTCTGGAAAACAGCGACTTTCATAAATCCACTGATTTAAAGAGTAAAAATAGGTCAAATAAAGCTGATAAAATAATTGATTGTACAGATTTGCACAGCTCAGTTTGAGAAAAAAAAAATAGCTGTCCTTCTATATTTATCTTTGGTTCTGTGAAGTGATTATATATTAGATAGACAGAACTCTCAGTGAAAGTTACAGCTGCTTGAATCTTGTTTCCATGTTGAAACAACACTTAATTTTCTTGCTTTTGCACTAATGTATTTACTAAAAATAGATGCAATGTTTTTGCTCATTATGCCAATAGAGTTGAAACACTGTTTCTGTACACTCGCTGGCCTCTTGTGCCTTTGAAAGTAGCTGAAAGCTTTAAAATCCTTTAGTTGGCTTGATTAGACAGCGGACCTTTGCCTGGCATTGATTTCAGGATTTGGAGTTTATTAGTGGGTCACTAGGGTATTTTTTTTGCTATGTATTGTTGGCAATTACATAACCTGTAGAACTACTATATACTGAATCCAATCAGAATTAATGCTGATCTCTTTTAAAAGGCTTCAGTGGCTTTTTTTTTCCCTTGTATGATTAAAGAATTCTCATTTATAAACTAGTACTTTAATGTATTTTATATGCATGTGCTAGTTCTAAAATTTGTGTTCATCTTTTAATACAGGAATGCAAGTGAAAAACAAGCGGTGTCTGAGTGTGGATTTAATTTAAATACTAATACATATTAAAGGCTTTTAATGAAAAAAAAATAGAGACAAAAAGCCAAATAAGATATTTACTGATATAAAAGCTCATACAGTGATTTGCAGAGTGCCATATCACTCCCTCCTGAAGACAGAACCAGAGTGGCAGGTTATTTATATGATATTGTGGTGAAAGAATGTTCAGTGAATAAAGCACAGGGGTAAAAGAGGGATTATGGGCTGCAGATTGCTGGCCGTAGCATGGCTGTGTATAAAGCATTGATTGATGGCAGTAGAAGCAGAGTGCTATGCAAAACATCTAACAACACTGTAAATAACCAAACAAAATGGATTCTATCAAATACAAACAATACCTCCTTGTTTGGTGCAGTTTGTACACCTGGTAAGTGTACCTGCTATTCCATAATTACTGAGTTTGAAAATACAGAATAGTGAAAGACTGTAGTCCAATTCCCACAGAAAACCACCTGACACTTTTTTTCAGTTTTGATTGTGTTCTTCAGCTGGTCTTCATTGAGCACAGTTTCCTGACCAGTTCTGCATCCACTTGGTTGAGGTTTCATCCAGATTATCTTCCTCTATCTTGCCCTGGAATGTCACACAAAATAGTATCCTAGCCTTTACTAGTGTCTACATATGTGACACATATTCTTTGTTCATTAGAGGCCATACGTTGCAGAAATGGAAAGTTGATTAAACAGAGAAATATCTCCACCAGTTCACTGGGGGGTTTTATGTTTTAAGTTATTTACAAGTATTTTGTAGGATTATTTTCTTCAAATGTCTTGTGAGAATTGGACCTCAGCTAAATGATACATAGTATTTTGAGGCTTTTTTTTTTTCTTTCAGACAGGCAAAATATTCTTAGTTTTCTGAGACGTTATATATTCTCCATTAATTTTCAAAATAGAAATTAATGGTAGAACTGTTAGACAGTTTGACCCTTTCTCATATAAGTAGTGAATTTCCTAGTGAATTTTCTGGTGAATGAGGATGCTGCTTTGATTTTTGGTCCTAATGCACTAGGAACTTATTCCTAGTAAATGCTGTTATTCACTTTGTCTGTTGTCTGTATTCATCAGATGCTACTGACAAGACTACTGAGGAAGGAATGTTATCTACCATGACACAGAACCTTTCAAAAAGTCTATTTCCCTCTGTATTCTGGACCTTTGTGCAAAAGGATGTAGCCCTGAAATACACTGTCCTTTGTTACTTATTTCTTTGCCTATGCTAAGAACCTTAGAAATTGAGGTTCTTTGAAACAATAGTCCAGTCATGTGATTTATGCCACCAGTCTAAGTCTGAACTAGTTAGGTCACAATTTTGGCTATGTATTAAGGTGTATATATAGATCCTTCTTCTTTTTTTTTTTTTTTTTTAATTATTTTTCTTCCCAATACGTTGCATATTAGCATATGTTTGCTCATGTCTAACATGTTGAATGGACCAGTTTACTACCTTTCTTCTTGTTGCTCTTCATTGCAGATAGTCCATGTCCAGGCCACCACTACATCTTCCTTGTGCACACATTACTCTGTGCTTTGCAATCTTGTACCAATAAGCCAAGTTTAGAGTTCTTACTTCTCAGTCTCCAGGGCAATGTGCAATGCTCTGCAAGACAAAATCCTTCATGGTCCAGCAGCTACAGATGTTTAGATTCCTTACACATTTCCAGGCACTTTCTCTACCGGTTAGTTTTTAAATTTTTCTGGTACTCAATATTCTCTCATAATTTATCTCCCTTCTTTTCCTTTTCTGCCTCTCCATGCTTGCCCATAGTTCTGGTTTTGTCCATATTTACTCCTCTTTTTTTTGTTGTTTTGCCCAAATAAAGCTCCTTCTAGGGCCTTTCCTTACAAAATGGCAGGCTTAAACCTGCTCGGGGCAAGAAATACGTGATAAAACCCCACAAAATAATACCAGTTAAACTATGCTAGAAACATACACAGAATAACAGTGAGAGGACATAGTCAATTAGTTTTTCTGAGAAGCGCAAACCTAGAAACATACAAACACAACTCTGACTGAACTTGTGTCTCCAGACACAGTTTTATCATGCAGACGTAACTGACCTACGTGAGAAATATATCTACTATGCTTCAGTCTTTGCAGAATGACAGACATTTCTATCTCCAGATGCCTGGTTTCATGCATGCCATCCATATGACTAGAATGCAATCGCTTTTATATGTGAAAGGGACACATAGTACTCCTAATTCAGAATATGCATGTCATCAAATCTGATGCATACTTGTACACATAATAGGAATTTCTACATTGTGTGCTTGGCAATGGTATTCTTCTTGAGTCTTGATGTCATCAAGTACCTTGTTATGTCTAGAGTTACCTTTAAACTCTTTGAGAATGGTAGGATCTTCTCTCTTTTCTAAGTGACCTAGTTGTTGTGTGGGGTTTTTTCACAGGCAGTTATGCTCTTTAGCATGTTTATCATGCTGTATCTATATAGGCTGGGATTTACTGGCCTTGGGAATGGCTGCATTTGGAAAGCTGAATGACAAAAAATCCCAAAAATCCAAAAAATCACCAACCCCAAAACATTTATTTAGGCGTTTTGTTGCCACCATGCTTCCATTTTCACTTGTCTTTCTAGCCTAGACATATAAAGGAGATAGTCTTTAAGCTTTTCAGCTGCACTTTTCTTTGATTAAGCATACACAATATTCACTAAATAGGTCCTGTACTAAGTATTAGTCCTAATCCACAATTATCTATTTGAAAAAAGCAGGAGATGTTTGACATAAACCTCTGAATATTAAGTTAACTAGCTGCCACAGGATGAGATTACAGTCTGTATCCACTATGTCTGACTGTGGTGGGATGAACTTGGCTGGCTGTTGAGTGCCCACAAACCTGCTCTCTCACTCCTCCTCCTAGTAAAGAGAAGGAGAGAAAATAAAGTTGAAAAGCTTGTGGGCTGAGATAAGGATAGTGAGATCACTCACTAATTACCATCACAGGTAAAATAGACTTGACTTGGGGAAAATGTATTTGATTTATTGCCAACTAAAAAATAGAATAGGATAGCGAGAAACAAAAACAAAACTAAACACTTCTTCTCCCCCCCCCCCCC
>VXBO01000754.1:181476-198999 GCA_013400135.1 Rhinoptilus africanus
ATTTGTGCTTGGGATTGTGTTGACCCAGGTGCAGGACCTTGCACTTGGCCTTGTTGAAATTCATGAGTTTTGCACGGGCCCACCTCTCAAGCCTGTCCAGGTCCCTCTGGATGGCAGCCCTTCCCTCCAGTGTGCTGACTGTCCCACACAGCTTGGTGTCATCGGCAAACTTGCTGAGGGTGTCCTTCCAACAAACCTACATTTTGGTAAACTTTAGTTTCTAAATCATCATTGATTATATTTTGCCCCAATTAACTAAAATTTTCTTTAGGACTATTGTCACTATGACATCTCTGGTACAGTGATTTGCCACTCAGCACCAGAAGAGAACATAAGCTACTGTAAAAAAATGGGTCAATTGAACCATTCCTTTTGTGCAGCTTCTAGCAGAGTCAGTCAAAGAAAAATAAGTAAAAATATATTTAAAGGCCTATTTTAAGACGTGAACAGTTATTAAATCTCAGACACAGTCAATGGAGACATTAATTGAAATGGAGGGGGGAGGTAAACATGGAGAGAATAAAACAGTATCAAGAGACAGATGTAGTTGAAACAATATCTCTGTTATACAAAAGTGATGAAGACATCTTAAAAGGTTAGGATTAGTAGGAAGAAAGCAGTGCTAATGAGCTCCATCCCTTGGACGAGGCATTCTCCGCTCCACCTTCTCACCCAGCATTATGATCTACCAGCTATCTTCCCTCTTCTGTTCCTGGATTGCCACAGGCAGATTGATGGCACTTTGATGACTGACCCTTTTGCAGTCTTTGAGCTTCCTCACATGACTTCTTTCTGTTTGGTGGACACTTCTGCCGCTTCAGCTGTTACTGGCCACGGGTTGGTTTGCTGTCCTCTATTTCCTCAAAGTTAATATTCAATAGTAATTGCCATTATATAGTAAGACCAGTCATACTTGCAAGAGTTGCCATTTTTTCTGGATCTTATTTAACACTGCAAACTGAATCTGCGCCCCAAGGAGCCAGATAGAGATATCGCTGCAGGATTTACATCTGGTCAGACTTGAAGTCTGTGTCAGAGCTAGGAGCGGAGCAATTGTACTCAGTTGCAGTTCAATATTATAACCTGCCTTTCTTTCTAAACTCAAGAGACTTGCACTAATTTCTAATGAGTATGTTATTCTGCAACATGCAGACCATGTAATAAGTTTCCTGTGCTATGCTAAGTGCATTTATTTAAATATCATTGACTCAAGTGAGGCTGTGCATGTGACTAATATACTGCATTAACCAGATATATTTTCCTAGAACGTGATTAAATTAATGATGGAAGTTTAAAGCATGCCTCACGGGGTTTAGAGGTGATGTAGATGTTCTATCTATAAGTAATGCATTGTGTAGAAGAGTATTTCACAAAACTCTTCCAAAAACCTATGTGCGTTTTATCACGTGAACTGTTGTTTGTTTGGATTGTAACCTCCACAGCAAAGCTCAGAGCAATTAAGCAGCAGCTTAAGATTTTTGGGAATATTTCTTGTCCTCATTTTATCTTCCATATTTTGTTTGCTTTTTGAACTAAAGATACGCCCTTCTATATTTAAAAAAAAAAAAGTGTGAAAATTCCATAAATTTTCAGATTTTCTGGAAACAAATTAGAAAATGCATATCTTCACAATGGCTGCTTTCTATCTAAGATCCAGAAAGGCAGAGAAAGAACATATTTAGATTATTCCAGAGCTGCAATAAGTATAGCTATATTCAAGGCATAGGTAAAGTTTCTGTTATGTCATTTCAATATTGTCTTGTCTTGGAAATACTTGTTTTATGGCGCATGGAGTATTTCATTTATGGAAATACTCATTTTATGAGATTCCCAGAGAGTATGCTATTTCTATGTTAGACTGTAAGAAAGATTTCTGTATCCGTATGGGCAAAAGAGAGGAGCAAACAGTCTTCGTGCTTTGACTGTCACTATTAATTTTCCTGACACTGTTTGCTTACTGTTAATTATGCATGCACTAGCTAGGATGTTAGGAATGTCAGACCAGGTTTGCCGAAATGGTAAGTAAAGTTGCAACAAACTCAAGGGAATGAAAACTCTGAATAAGTAAAAGGTTGTTATTTATAATAGATGGGACTTCTAAAATGGTATTGATTTAGGAAAGGCTCACTTGACAAGAGCTATCACTGTGTTGTTAACCAATATTAATCACAAGATGGTGGTGGCCTTTTCAAAAAATTGTTCATTCGATAGTATTATTACTAAAGTCCAAACCAGGATACAATACATCACACCTAAGAGAAATATTTGCAGAAACTTTCCAGACACTAATGTTTCCTTTATCATGTTAATTCCCACCAAAGACAATAGATAAACCTTGATTTTTTTACACAGTTTCAGCCAGTTGTTTTTAATTTTGAGGATAATATATCTAGTATTATTAGGGGAATAGAAGCCCAAGTAAATTGAATATGATCCCTTTCCTCGTAACTCTGCACTCTCATAGGAAAGTGCCAAACATATTCAAGTAAAATTGAAGGCTGGATTTTAGGTTTATGTAAGCTGCTACTTCTGCTCCACTAAGTGAATTTGTGGTAGTATTAGCATGGAAAGACCCCAGCCATTGTACTTTCCTTTTGTTGTGCACACACTGGAAAACTTTTTTCTTTCATTTGGTTCCTCCACTCTGTTGTAGCCCTCATAGCCCAGTAAGATCTCAGTACAGCCCAACATCTTGTCTTGGTTTGTCTTAAATTGTTTATTGCACTACCTATGAAGCAGTTAGGTTGCTAAAACGTACTAGCAAAATCAAATGGTGGCTGTTGCTAATCTACAGGCTTTTTGCGTTACTGTTATTCTCTGCACTTTTTCAAACTTTTTTTACTAACTTATTTGATCTAATGCTTACCTGTTTGGTCTAATGCTTGCAAGTACCATATACAGTAGTACTTCCCTGTATCATTTATATCAAAGATCCAGAAAACAATGATAAGAAAACATTTTTTAATGTATAGAATAGCAGGTCAAATGGAAAATAAGCATACTAACAAACACCAACATAAGAAGAGCCCCATGCAAATCTAAAACTTTACAAAAATTTGCAGAGGTCCTGGAGAATATGGTATCACCAAAACCACTAAGGTAAGAGATCATCATAGCTACCATTCCCCTGCACTTGCCTAAGGGAGACGGGCAGGGATGAGGAAACCATGCACAACCAGAATGGAGAGAAATAAGTGCAGATAAGAGTGGCAGCTGTAACATAGAATATTAATGATTTCATTGCATGATTGCTTTTCCCTCCCCTTTTATTTTGATTGAGCAGTTTTGCTTATTGGTGTGTTGTGTGGGTATAGTTTTACCTGGAATAGTAGTGACTTCTGCCATATATCAATATCAGCCATAATAATACCACCAGAATCACTTGTAAATTCATGGTTCTGTATATGAGATATATTTCCTTTTTTGCTCATAACAAACTTCTGAACATAAGCCCAGGGAGTACGCAGGTTACAACTAGTGTTTTGAAGACCCAGAATACCTCAGAGGATGATGAGGAGGTGAGATGCTTCCTCAAAGTAGCCTAGCAGAATTATCTGAACTTTCAGAAATCAGATATGAATATCTCAGTTCATATTTTCACCTCTGCAGGCTAATATGCAACAATCTCATTGTGGTCTTTAGTGTTCCTATCTTGCTGAGAGAAAGATCCAAAGTTTCACACTCCCCATAATGCAAGATATTTGCGTAAGTGATGTTTTCCACAAAAAATTAGGGTTATAGCCTACTTGAGGCTATGTTTTTCATTTTTGTTTAGCTTTTATCTTAAAAAAAAAAATCTGTTCCATGGTTTCTGCACTGGTTCTAAGTGTATGAAAAAAGTGCTGGGGAGTGCTTGCTCATTGCTTTCTTTCCCCTTTCTCTTTCTCTGGTTTATTTATTTTTTCATCTCTTTTGCTATATTCATCTGCTCAAAAAATGTCTCTCTTACTAGGGCTCCTCTGAACAAATTAAACACTTTTCTCCCATCCTTTCTCTAATTATTAAAAATAGTTCCATGTATTGCTTCATACATTGTGCTTGTAAGCTTTTACTGACAACTTTGTCTTTTTTCATATTTTACTACATACATACATACACACACATTATATATATATACACACAAACATACATACATATATGGAAAGAATCACATATACTTGTAGACAGAGAACATCCAAAAATGGCAGTGGGGGTTTTATTTTGCCTTTCCTTCTGGCCTGGCTTTTTGCTAGGCCATAGCCTCTGTTCAGAATTGCAGTCCTTGCCTTGCAGGAATATTGGAGATATTACAGATAACATTCCCATCGCTATTCATATGCACCTAGTGAGTACCTCTCATGTCCTTGCAAGTCCTCATTCTAAGTAGGAAGATAAAGTGATAAAAGGAACTAACTTGCCTTGATTTCAGTCATAGTTAGAGAACGGGTCCAAAGATAGAAATAAACATGAAGTTCTTATTATGAGATACATCAGCATCATATAACCACCTGTAAATTAATGCACTAACAGGAGCAGTTCAAACAGGATCAAAGGAAAAAAATATGCTTAAGGAAAAGCCTGACACTACAAATCCTGTAGTGTTTTAATCTTGTCATGAGCACTGGCTATGGAAATGGAACCTTTCTTTTATTTATAAAGGGATGGGGCTTCCTATGGAAGTATGAGATTGGGGAAACTATATTTCTGTGATATCATACTACGTCTAAATTCATATAAAATGTTGTGTTTCAATACTATGGTGTGGTGAAGAAACTCCAGAAAGATCAATACTGTTGCATAAACCTTCAAAAAAAAAATCTATCTAGAGCTGTAGATATAAATACCTGTGTTTCTGTGTCCCAAAATGTAGTTGCACCTTTTGCCATGAAACTTTGTTACGTCTCAGAAACTTGATGCATTAGATTAGATAGATTCTTGAGATTTCCAAACAGAAATACTCCACTAAAATTTGTTTCTTTTCTTTCTGACAGTTTCATCTGTTGTAGACTTTAAGTCTTTTATTTTGGTAGGCATTTGTGTTCTTTTTTTTCTTTTATATAGTCCTTCATTTTAAGTTTCATCCTGCTTTGAAAAATTATAATTCTTTAGAAAGTTATTAAGTAGTAATCCATGTAATATTAATAATTAATTTGTATCCATCTCTTCTTGTGAAGTGGAATAATTCAGTGGGACAGAGAGAGAAATACAGTCTGTTTATCATAGATGAAAAATTATGGTTCTACTTTAAGACATTGAAAAGTTCATTAGTTATAGACTTTAATGGGTCTTTTTTGTGAATATGCATATTTCACGTTCAAAATCATCAGTAAGGTATTATATATGAACATTTATGATAATTTATAAAGATCATTTTTCTCCTTGGATAAATTAATGTAATTTCTGTCTACGTGTTTCTGTCAGCAACCTTATGGGATCATGTGATTAATATGAAAGCCTACCTGTGTCATACCTGTATACTCCATTGCTTTTCCTGAAGCAGGAAAATCTGATCTGTTGAACAGAAAAAAAATGTGTTCATTTTGTAACACCATTACAACTCTTTCACTTTGGAGAGTACCCAATACCTCAGTCTATAAATTGATATAACAGTGAGGGACGATAGATGACTATGTTACTTTTTCTAATTTTAATGAGTAAATGACATTCATGCTCATCCTAATTAACAGACATGACAAAAATAATGGTAAAAAAACTATTTTAGCACAGTGCCAGGTATGAATTATGGAAAATGTCAGCAATTACTGACAAAACTACATATTCCTTCTGTATAAAGTAATGAATACAGAGAATTCTTATAAAATATTTACATTTTAAAGAAATTCAGTATTCTTTTAGTACGTTTCCCTAAATATATTCAAGTAGCAATGGTAGAAGGTTGAAAAAAAATAATATGATTTATAACAGCTCTGCACTTCTGCAACTGTTTCTAGGCAAAGAATTTTAAATTATTTAGAGCAAATTACACAAAAACATGTAATTGACACAGAATTTTGAGTCTCATTTTCAAGTGCCTGAGTAGCTGAGTGCACCTAAATATGCAGATGGGCCTAGCTGGAATTGCAAATATTGTCCTGTGACATCTTTGCTGATTAATCACTTGTACTATTCTCCATTAGTTATGGAGAGCATAAGAGAATCACTTGAGCTGCATGACATGTTCCTGATGAGATATCATCCCACTTTACAAATAGGAAAAGAAAGTAATATACCATAAATTATCTATGAGCTTTCTGGTTTAGGGTAGTGTCGCATTAAAAGGACTGTAGTTTCAATATTTGTCTGTCAGAATCCCAGGACTTCCACTGATTTACTATCAAAGCCCCAGCAAGGATTCTCACCGAGTCAGATTCACAAATAATCAAAATAAGTTATTTTATTGAGAGCGACAGTCACAGATTCAAGACTAGCATTGATAAATTCACTAACTTCAATAGCACTAATTAATTAAGGTTAATATTGCTAGCAAAAATAATGATAGTACAACAACCCGGGGTAACATTCACCAGAGAGTGAAAGGCGCAGCACTTACCCAAGAAAAGTTTCCCTGCCTGGCGGGGAGGAAGAGACTGACCCATCAGGTATCAAGTTTCTCCTCTCCCAATTTAACAGCCATTTTCTCCATCCTTTTATCCTCAAAATTATGAGGTTTCCCTCTCCTAGATGAAGCGTCGTATGATTTGGGTGAAGAGACTAGTGCTACAGTCATATATGTTTAGCATGATCTCTAAAATCTTCTTTAGCATATACAGGGGTGTCAACTCTAATATGCATTTCACAGGTAATGAGACAAAGGTCAATTATTAGGCGTGGTAACCTCTCAAGGAAACAAAGAGCTACACGAAGTCTCTGTTATCTTAATTTTAGTGTCTCTGCTGACCAAAAGCAGGGCAGTCCTAGCTCCCCAGGACTACCCTGTTATTTATGTATCCTGTGATAACCAGACAAGCCTTCACTCCTGTGGGTTGCACAAGAGATAGCAAAGCCAGTCTTAATTGCTCTTTGAGCAGAGAGACTTCACCTCATTGTCCAAATTCCACGGGTAGCATTAGCTAAGTTCTGAACACATATGGGCAAAACACAGATGCACATGTGACAATGTAGTCTTCAGAAATCCATGAAAGGACACAAAAAGTATTGTTTCCTTCCTTAATGATGAACAATGCAATCTTAATATTTTCTGAATGGACTTTCCTTGGAAATGGCATCTATATGCAAGTTATATCTAAATTCTCTTTTGTCTGGCCTGACTTTATCTAGAAAAACTTGATAAGAAATGTGCCCAATAGTTTTGCTTGACTAACTTGACGACATGTAGTAGACCAAATTTAGGCTGACTAATCCAGTCAGCCTAAAAGACAGTAAATCTTAATTTTTATGACACTTTATTTTTTTCTTTAAAATGCAAACAATTAACAACCCCAAAGCCCTCCTGTACAAAAAATCAAACCTGTACTTTCTCTCATTATGCAACATTCTAATTGACAGACTCTTGACGCTGAGAGGGCAAACATGTGACAGACCTTCTTGCATTGCTTAATGCTCTGCCAGAGGCACTCAGGCATTAAACCCATTGCCACTTGATAAGACTACATGTAGAAGTGATTGATCTGACAGATGCACAGCACTGTCTTAGCTTTCTTTACCAATTGTTGGTAACAGCAAAACATATCTAAAATCAAGTCCACAATCAGGGACCGGAGACGGAATAGCACTTTCATCCATTCTTTTTGCAAAACATAATCAAGAAGCAATTAGGCTGAGAAGGACCTTAATTTATGAAAGTGTTGTTTACATACTGGTTTGGAAGGACCAGGCACTAGGGAGTGATTGATGGAAACTTCAGTGTGTGTGGAGAGACTTGTAGAGATCTTGGGAATAAAACACATTTGCCTGTGGAGCACTAAATGTTAGCAGTAAAAGCAAAACTTTACAGGAACCGGAGAATTAAAATGCAGTTTTCTCCTCTTTCTCCCCACCTTTCTTTTCCTCTTCTTCCTATCCCCATCATCCCTGAGCAGTACTTGCAATACTCTTCTGTTAGTACTAAAAGCAGTAGGAAAAAGAAAAAAAAGTAAGCAAAAAACTTTTTGCAGTTTAGAAAGAAAACAACAAAAATAAGAATGCATATGAACAGAGAAGTAGATGCAGTAGGATGAGGATGCACTTGGAATGATATGATACAAAAAAATCAATTATTCAGAAGAATCAGAAGATTGGGCTAAAAGCATAGACAGAAAACAACGACAGCAACAACAACAAGAAAAGGAGATGGATTTAAAAAAAAAGATCAGTACTGTGCCTGCATAATGATTTTCCCTGGCTTATGTAAATACTTCAATGGACCTTCTCTATTTTTTGTGTGAGGGCACAGTATGACTGTAGTACATCAAGGAAGAAGGCAGCATTTCTCTGTCACTGCTTGAAACGCTTCTTCAGTAATTAAATAGCCATGACCTGAAGCTCATCAGGCATTTAAACCATTAGAAGTAGCTCTTGTAATATGTTAAGTGTCTGTGAGTAAGTGAAAATCTCACAAAAACAGATTAAGTGGAGTTCGACTTTGGAATTCAATTTTCAGATATTGCCAACAGAAATGTAGGACTTGCTACCAGAAGTTTTTTGCAAAATTTAGCACGGAGGTAATATTATTCATAGCATTTGGTTACTGTTGGGCCTAGCAGCATTAATTAACCACCAGGCCACGCTACTGCAGTTGCTGTAGAAAACAACTCCCCTGCCCCATTCTTAAACCTAGGAAATCGCTAATCAAAAACCCAGAAAATATATTTTTGAAATTGAAATGCAGAGTTAAGATTGCTGAAGATTTCCTCTTCATGCATTGCTTTAAAATATGGAGGAGTTTCATACCACCTAGCTTTAAACACTTTGAGAATGGAGGCTCGTGTCCACATACGGCTGAAAGGCAGAGACGGTCCTCCAGGGAGTAATTTCGGACAGGAGACAAACTAATGCATACCAAATCATTCACTAGATGATTCTCTTTCTTGTGTTTATACATAGGTCCTAGAGAGACTAGCCAGGAGGCATATTGATTGGCTGGGTTGTTATGCTTCCCTGATGCCTTAATTTATGCAGCAGGATGAACTATTTTTACAAAGCAAGCAGAAAATCTATTAATACAAAGAAAAGGGAACAGGTTTACCACCAGTGAATGAACACAGAAAAAAAATAAAACAAAAAATCCGTAGATCTTTTTAATAGTGCTAGCATATTTAATGGAAGTATAAAGGATTTTTATGGTGGTGTTCATGTATTATCTTTGGTCAATTGGTATTGATGGGTCATAGATAGAAGAGCCCAGGTATTCTTAAAGAAGACATCTTGAAGATAGCTGTCCCTCAAGCCAACCCTTATGAGCCAGCTGTACATAATTTAGGTTTCTTGAACTTGATCTGTCATATACCTGATTCAATGTATTGAATTATTCTTAACTCAAACACAACTATGTGCTGTGTAGTAGTGTTGCTTTTTTTTTTGTTTTCACCTACGCAGCTCCAGGTGGCTGAGTAATTACAGCCCAGGTTCTGGTTGCTACTCTGCAGGAATCATGGTCAGGCAAAAAGGGGCAAGATAAGCCTGTGAATAGCAGCCAAGTAGAATTGCAACCTGTAGATTTTTTGGAACTTTATGTCTTTGTAACTATATGCCTTGGGACATGTAATATGTCAACTGAGAAAGCAGGAAAAACATACCACTTACTTTTTACTATAACTGGATGGAGAGGAAGATATAGGGCTTTGCCACAGCACTTCGAGACATATAAAAGAAGAAATCTTTCCTCTGTGATCTGAAAGACTCTATAATTATTTTATTCAGTGTAGCTAGATCTGTTGGAAACCTCCAGCAGCAGATGAATTACAGTTGGGAGGATAGGTTAAAATAAATAATATTCATTTAAGCAACCTTATTGCTACCATTAACCTTTTCCTACAATCAGAATTCCATTTGTTCTTTTTTTTCTCTGTCATTCTCTATGCTGACCTATATAGTCAGAAGGAAAGGCTGGCAAGAGCATAAGAGAGGAACCAGTTATCTTCAAAGTAAGCAACCTTAAAAAAAAAGTTTGATGAAATATTCTCATTTTCTTTGGTGTGAAATGTTATCCTATATCAATTTTTTCATCATGATTCATTATTTTATACAGCCCCTGGATCTTGAAATTCTACCCTTCATGCATCAAATTGCTTAGTCTGCACAGAAAATGTCACATAGCTCTGTTATAAAAAGAGCTTTCTTTCTCCAAGAAAGGTGAATTATTATATATTTAGAAGATATTCAAAGATGGTAAAGGTTCAGACTACAGAGAAAAATCTTCAGTTTAATATGAATGTGTCTCTTTGGTCTGCTGGGATTTCACTTTATTGTCTTTCAGGATGTTCCTGTCAATGCTATTTTGCACAGTCTGTAAGGAGTAGAGGTAGGCCATCAGTAGATGTGTTGCAGATCTTTTCTCTGTGGCTCACAGAGGGTGCCAGTTGGTTACACTCCGCAGCTGACATAGTCTCCAGGTTGAAGTCTGTTACATGATTAGGGCTCTACTACTTGGGAGGGTGGAACGGAAAGTGGCAATATGACATGAGTGTAATTCATGAAAAGTAAAAGTATTGAGGGTGTGATTTTTTTCATATTATCTTTTGCAACTGATGCTAAAATAGGAGGCAATGTTTTCTTGGGTGGCTGCATCTGATTCTTGTCAGGTGCAGCAAATACAGTCTTCCAGAGAGGAAAACCAGAATACATTCTGCAGTCAGTGAGTATATAGACATCCCACTTATTCAGATTTCTGCGTTGAGTCTAAATTTTCATTTCCCAACTTGTCTAGCACAGACAGCTTGCTTTTTTTACACTTCCCACTGGAATTTGGAAGCCACAGGTAGACTATCTCCAGTGACTCTGCTGTAAAAAAGTAGCTATGAGTAAGTGATGCATTTTCTATCTGTCATCTCTCATTAGATAAATAAGCGCATAGTTCAGGGGACTATTAAAAAAAAAAAAAAGGCTGCTTGATTAGAAAGTACTTTCTCATGCTAGATTCCTGTTACTTATGCAGATCTAAATTAACCTCCTGGGACCCTGACTTTATCTGACAAATCAGCTCTTCATCTGCAGTTCCTGTTTTAGCTTTGTTTTGCTACATGATCTTGCTTGTAAAACATTTCCTCAAAAAAGCCACTAGGTGAAACGTCAGATAACTCAATTTATCTTTTAAAATGAAACTATGCAATCAAGAACTGTCCTTCTGACACAAATAATTCCGACAAGCAATGGTCTGGATTCTCAATTTTGTATCTGTTTTATGTCAGCATTATCCTGCTGAACTCAGGATAGATAGACTAATGGTAAAATTCTTAAATATGGTACAAGAAGACAGAGAATACAATTATAATACTTTTTCTAAGTTCTGAAAAGAGTTATCTTCACTAAATACATGAATCAAGAAAAAGAGCACATACAGTTTTGGTAGCTGATTTGTGGAAGGACAAGGGGTAATGGGCACAAACTTGAGCATAGGAAGTTCCACCTAAACATGAGGAGGAACTTCTTTACCTTGAGAGTGGCAGAGCACTGGAACAAGCTGCCCAGGGAGGTGGTGGAGTCTCCGTCTCTGGAGACATTCAAATCCCGCCTGGACGCGTTCCTGTGTAACCTGCTGTAAGGTGGCCCTGCTCTGGCAGGGGGGTTGGACTAGATGATCTACTAAGGTCCCTTCCAACCCTATGATTCTATGATTCTAAGGAGAAGAAAAAGAATAAGGACGTCTGCTTTAATTGTAGATGGATCAGAAAGCAGTCAGCAGTTGGTGTTCTAGTGGGAACACATTAAAGCTGTCTTCTGTCTGAACTAGCCATTGCTTAAGGGATGATTGTTGAAACCTGAATTAAGTGACATAACAATCACAGAAAATCATAATTTTCCTCTTTCATTTAATGCTTTCAAACCTGAACTCAGGGTAGCTAAGGACTGCACCTCTGGAGCTGAGGAAATAATATGAATATATTCAGTCTGTTGCTGTTTTAAAGTGTAATAACCTAAGTGAACACCAGAATTCTCCACAGTTGTTGGAACTAAGAATCTTATGTCTTTATACTGCTAGTAAATACAACTGAACTGTGAAATCACTTAAAAAGGCTCTTGCTATTAATGAATGTGCTTATAGTACGAGTACTATGCATGTAATGTAAAAAAGCTGCTAATATCTTGTTGTTTGATTGTTTGGATTTTTTTTTTTTTTAATTTTTGTACATCATATGAACATTGCAAGATAGAAAGCAGATGCAGCTTTGTCAAAAAAGGGAAATCTGTATCCTGCTACTGCTAAGGCCAGAAGTCTGAGGTTATTGTGAGAGAAAAGTTGCAGAGGAAAGTAAGGAGAATTGGGATATTTTTTTTTACAGGAGAAACTACTATAGTTACTATTTAACTATATTTTCTCTATTAATTTACCAGGAAGGTAAATCAGTTTTTTAGCAGAAAATACTGAAATACTATCATGCATTACTCAATGAAATCCTAAATAATTGTAGAAAATCTTAATTTTGTGTCTTACTAATGGAAAATATCTTGATGCATAGGAATTATATGCTTTTTTGGTAATTTTTTATTCATAAAATATTAAGCAGAATGTGAAATATATAAACATGAAGAACTTTGTAGTGTTCCACTCTCTATATAAATGTATGCAAGTCCAGAATTTTTTACAGACTTAAAATTTTGTACTCAATCATTTATTTTTCAAGTTAATCTGTAACAAATACAGCCAGTAGCTGAAAATAAGCCTTCTCCAAATAATGTGGTGCTGTTTGCCCTGTAACACTGTCATTGTTCCTCCTGGGATTTCAAAGAGGGATGCTCAGCTGTGATTAATGAAATCAGAAAGGATGTTTCTCTCCTGTGATGATTCTGTCTCAATCATAAAGATGGATATCAGTGAAGAAAGTTCACAAAGAGGATGCCATCAACTAGAAAGAGGCAAATTCGATCTGTTTAGTCATAATGTTATGATCAGGGGGAAAAAAGAAGAAAAAAGTCTATTGTCATTACTGTCATTAATTACTTAATTCCCTCGTCTTGCAGTGTTTAGAGGCCTAGGGATGACACTAGTAGGAGTGGAAAAGATAGATGCATTAAAGAATTAAAAAATTTACACCAAATATTTCAAATTAAGCGGTAAAACTGCAACGTGTTGTTGAAACACTCTCTTTGGAAGTCTTTGATAAATATTGATCGTACACTCAATGCTATACAACATATAAACCAGTAAATGGATGTCCTAATTTCAGCTGGAATAGAGTTCATTTTCTTCCTAGTAGCTGTTGTGTTTTGGATTCAGTATGAAAATAATGTTGATGATGCGTATCGTTTTAGTTGTTGCTAAGTAATGTTTATATCAAGTCAAGGACTGTTTCAGCTTGCCATGAAGCTGAGAGGGAGCATAGCCGGGACAGGCTGGAAAGGGATGTTCCCTACCATACCATGCTCAGTGTATAAATGAGGGTTGGCAGGGGAGCAGGAATCTGTGATCATTGCTTGGAAAGGACTGGGCAATCGATCATTTGATATCAGGAGAAATTGCATCGCATCACTTTATTTTTTATATTCTTTTACCATTATTATTATTTTCTTTTCCATTACTGTGCTGATAAACTGTCTTTATCTCAATCCACAAGGGTTTTTTTCCTTCCTTTTATACCCTCTTCTCTGTACCCTACTAGGGGTGGGGGGCAGGCAGGTGAGGGGAGTGAGTGAACAGCGGTGTGGTCCTAGTGGCCAGCTGCAGTTAAACAACAGCAATGGAAGCTCATGCTTGTGATGTAATTTGAATAAAAAAAAAGAAAAAAAAGAAGTCTCATTCAGAGCCCTCAAAAAGATTCAGCAGCAATAAATATGGCTTTACTGATCCTCTATATTTAGCTGGTATAGAAGAAAACCTCTAGAGCATGGATCAGCTATTCTTATTGTAACACATGGGCAGGCAACACAGTATATAAGGCACCAGTATTGACACTAGCAATTGAGGGAAGCTCTCTTTGTTGGCACGTTGTCCTCTAGCTGCCTACCTACAGTGCCTACCTGTCCACTTTCCTCTGTGTCATCTGCTGCTGTCCCCTACTAGAAGTGGAATCCTAGAGTAATCCATTAGAGAATTTTTTGTGTTATGTCTGGCATTTTGTCATCACTTATCAAGAATGTTACGTTCCTTAGCTTTTCCTTCACTTTGATTTTTTACCATAGCTGTTCACTAGTTAACTCTGCTCCTCTTTGTGCTTTGCAGCTTACTTTGGAGAAGGATATTAAGAATATGTCCAAATGCTGAATTACAAAAATCTGTGAACAAACTCTTTGTGTTTCATATAGGAAGATATATAGATTGGCATTAAATATAAAACAATCTTACTGAAAGGCAAGGTATGTTAGCATGAGTCCCTTATCATATTCAGAATCTGAATGGATTTGTGTGCCATCATACTGAATTTTAGCAGTAAAGGTTCAAGTTGAATGCAGTATATTTCATTGATATATTTTCACTGTGAAAGATCTAGTCTTTGTTGATAACATTACATGTATCAACACTTCCATTCCCAATCTGCTTTGGCAGTTTCTCTTGATTTTTTTTTTTATTGTTTTGTTTAGTCAGAAGCCTCTAGCAACTTTTGTCCTTTGAAATGGTTGTGATTCTCACCATGCCATACTATCTCTCTGCACACAGTATTTTACAGTCTTAGTTTTCTGTGTTTTTACACATAATTTTGATCTGCTGATATCCTTTATGTCCCTTAAAGGTTGGGTTTGTCACCGGTTGAAACAGCAACTAAAATGTGCTGAATGGCTTCAAGGGTGTCTGGCATTTTACCCTTTTTGGACAGCTAAGTATTAAAGTTATCCGAATACACAACTGTAAACTGAAATGAAAGAAAACCATGCAGGAATTCTGTACCCTATATCTGCCAGGTTTTTTTCTCTATGAAAGCAGACTAATTTCAAGAGAAAACTATTTTGGTAGAGAGAGAACATATGATAGTCCTCTTATATGGCAAGTACAGCTATGCAGATGTAGTGTCCCATATTTATGCACTCCTACTCATTCAGAGCAGGGTTATGGCAAGCATTTAACTAAACGAACAACTTCCTGACTTATTTGGGAAATACTGGCAAAATATTCTGGCACGCGCAGGTTTGGCTGAACAGTTGTCTTCTCTTGTAGGCTCACAAAGCAATTTAGCTTGGAAGTGATATCTCTGTCCCAAACTCCCATTCAAGGCAGGGTCAACTTTAAAGTTGAGCAACCATTTAACAACTTCCTAGTGAGCAAAAAACCACATCCCTTAATGTAAGTTCTTAAGAAGTGTTTCTATTCATTGAATCAAGGCCATAGGATGTCATTTCGTAAGTTAAGAAACAGATGCCATACAAGCAGCTAAACAAGAAAAATGAATGTTGCTTATTATGACCCTTGAGACCAGACACAATAGTCACTAGCGGCTCAGGTTAACACAATCCATAACATTTTAAAAGATTTTTTTTTCTTTCTGCAGCACTGCTGCACTTTCCTCCATACCACCCAGTAGACAAATCCCTAGTAGGTACAATGCCTGTGAGCCAGCTTTTTGTCTTCTTCCATTTTCTCACTAGTATGCCTTTCTATTGACATGATGCTCAAATTTAAGAAGCAATTGTGACTTCTAACATTTCTTTATGGTAAACACAACTATCTTTTTCTCCTAGCTAATTTATTCTGCTGTTGCCTTTTCTTTTTATTGTAAACTCTTCTTCCAGGGACAGATTTTGTCACACTTCTGGTGCTACTACTGTACCAATATTAAATGAAGACAATAGTGAAATAGTAGGCCCCTACGTTGCCCTCTGGAACTGCAGCACAGCAGCATGTTTTGATGTGGTAGAGGGAGAAAAAACCAAGAATCCGTTCATAATAATGCTGGCTTCAGAGCATATTCAGCTAGAGAAGCAAGGTGCTACAGATGATGTGCATGTGAGTTCCCTGCTCATATGTATTCATTGTAATTTTGCATGTAAAAAGGAAGTAGTAACAAAATTAATAAAATGTGTAGCAACTTTTCTTTGAGGAAAGCCTGCATTGGTTAGTACTCTTCAGCTTGAAAGGTGGATGTGGAATATTTGTTAGATATTCATAAAAAAATGAAGTATCATAAAGAAGTTCAGTAAGGAGTGATTTATTTGCACACCAGAAAAAAAAAATCTGTAAAATTTATTTCCACATTAGGGGGTTTAGTCAAAACATTTTTAAAAACCGACTAAACACATACATGGAGGAGAGATCTAGCAGTGACTATTACAAATGAAAATCCAGAAGCAATTTAAAACTGTAGAAGACCCTAAACTAGAAGTCAGGAGAGTAAAGAAGGAGAAGGATCTTTCTTCAACCAGCTGTAATTGCCAACTTTCCCAGACAGAAAAATGGGCTAGATGCAGCTTCTGGTCTCATCATGCAGAGCTTTTCACCTGCCACCTACTCACTATACAGGTGAGAGGAAATACCTTCTTTTGCATAATACATACTAAGTGAGCATAAAGTTAAAAAAAAAAAAAAGATGGGAAAAGATAGCTGTTTTCTTCTAGTTTTATTTTAGCACTTTCATCTACATTTACATTATCACTGACAGCAAAAGGTTGCAGTTAAAAAAGCAGAGAAGTTATTTCAGATACAACTCACAAGCTATTTTCACAAATTAGAAAGCTTTGATTAAATACCCACAAATTATCTGTTGGAATGAAACCAGAATATTTTAACATTTCATAAGAGTACATTTTGTTAGGTAAGTGACTGCATAGAAGAAAGCAATATTTACTCAACAGTTTGCAATTATTACTTGAAATAAAATAACTTACACTCTTGTTAAATTTGGCTTTGTAAGTTTTCTTGAAGAAATACTTATTAGAACAGATGTAATATATTAAAAATCAAATGACTCATAAGCCTTATTTCAGATGTTTCTAGGAAGTGAAGTACAACTTTCATAATACTTTATAAGCAAATAATTAAATGTAAATCCTATAATTCTGAAAAATTCTGTTTTGGTATTTATAAGAATAATAATGATACCAGTAAGACCAATAGGTCTGAAACACTAAGACAGCTTTATTAGAGGATCATCTGGAAAGGAAATAGAAGTTTTAGGAAAATTCACCTATCATTTGTTTTTCCTCTCCCTTTTTCTGTCTCCCCCTCTCCCCACAGAAAATTTCCCCCCCCCCCCCTTAAGAGATGGCAATTAATCTGTTTTTCTCATGAGTGTGGCTAGTCTTTTTCAGGATACAATTATATTTGTGAACTACACAACATCCTTTGTTATGAGGCAAAAGTGGTTAAGGGTCATTGAGAAATAGCACCTGCATTTAAATTTAAATACCTAGTCTTGCTCTTGACTACTTATTGGATGGAATGGGAAGCATCAGGTTTTTATGCATACCCAGAAGAGTATTGCCAAAAACGTTAACTGGCCAAATAGCTTAGCATTTCAAAAA
>VXBO01000754.1:199092-224492 GCA_013400135.1 Rhinoptilus africanus
TTATACTCTGCCACAATAAACCTTAAGATTGTGTTTACAACACTTCTTTTGGGATGTAGTATTTTCAGAAAAGGTTAAGTTCCAGTTCTTCAGAAAAGCTGTCTGCACACTCTTCACTAAGGAAAGATTGAGAAGGTTTTGAAAAGAAAGTAAGGTGAGGATGTGAAATTATCTTATGTCTTCTGTTGTAAAAGAAATCATTTCAAGAACTGAGGATAATTGCTGACAGTCATCCAGAGAACTGCTTATAAAGAAAAAAAAATAAAATCAGAACCCAAGAACAGCATATAAAGAAAAAACCCAAAGAAACAGGGATTAGAATGGATTGTCCCTTCTGCAGAAAACTCTTGGGAAATAACAATATTCAAAAAAAGTTAGTCACAGGAGCATTGGAAATACTACTATAATGGAACCGGAATTGAAATTTCCAGTTCTAAATTAGAACCTTTAGTTTTAAAATTGTTTGGATTTTGGTTTATTTCCTATTGTTTGTAATTTAGGGCCAGAAACTGTCAGAGTAATCCATACTGCCTAGTCAGATATATATTTCTTAGAATAGTTGATGCAACACACTTGATTGCAATTTTTATTTCTTAGAGAAGATAAGTTGGGTATACAGGACTTGAGTTTGATTCATTTATATCAAATAGTATCTCACTTATAAATTCTCCTGGTGAAATGAATGGGACTTATAGTGTAACCTTGGACAAAAAAATGACAGCTGAAATTGGGCATACAAACAATGAAGAACAGTCTAAACAGCTAGCAACAGCTAGCTCTGAGCATTTGCTTGAGAAATGATAGTGTTTCCTTCTTCATTTTTCCATCTCTGAGAGTGCCTTTCAGATGAAATGTTTTAAGTGTGTGTGCACTGCAAAATACCTAGCTAAATTTGTAATTAAGGTAGAGAGACTTGACAAAAGTGTCTATGTGTTCGATTTTATTACTCAGATGAAAACCAGTATTTTACAATATAATAGCAGGTATAAAAATGAGCTTCAGGAGAATCATTGCAATTGCTTTTCCTTCTGAATGCTGCAATAAGGAAGTTAGATCTTAGATTGTTAGATCTGATATGTAGTATTAATTTGGCTTAATGAGTTACTGAAATATTACTAGATCAGTTTAACAGTGCAAGAATCTTTGACTCAGAGATTTGGAGGATTCATTATTCATTTGCTCAGCTCCAGAAAAGCTGTGGATAAGACCTAAAAGAAAATATGCAAGATAAAGCAGTATATATTTTTAAAAAATTGAATTTACTGGTAGGGAAAGGTTTGAAGATTGTTCTAGGAAGGACATATTTGTGCATCCCATTAGGTGCTTTGTCAGTGCTGGGTGATGAAAGCCAGAGTTTCACTACAGTGAAGGAGGATGTAAAAACCTCAAAACTTTAGGCTGAATAAGAAAATTAAAAACAGAAGGGAAAAAAAAAAAAAAGAGAGAGAGACAATAAGGAAAAGAAACATGGTGTAAGAAGCAAAAAAGGTTTGTTATTGTTGTTGCCCCCCACCCTTTTGTTTAATATTATTAAAGAAAAAGATAATTAACGTTAATCAAAACAGGGAGGGATGTTTTGATCAGCCTTTTCCTTATTCTAGGAGACATCACTACAGATTCTGTGATGTAACAGTGAACAATTATATTAGACAAAGAAGAAGCTGGAGTTGTCAAAGTGACTAACAAAACTCAGATGCTTTGTAAGATTCTTCAGAATCAAGATGATTTATTCTGCACTGAGAAAGCAATTTACTGATCAGTGTTCACTCAAAGTCATGTGTGTATTCTGTTCTCAGGTAACCTGCTCACGTATCACACAGGTGGTTTTAGTATTTTCAAACCAAGTTGTGGCCTGCGTGGGGACTCCCAACAAAAACTGCATGCACTGCCAGGCACAGAAGAGTAAGGAGGAAGCTGGAGCTTCAGACAGTTACTAGCTTTTGTACCAAGGGCAGACAAAGCAAGAAGTACCCAGAGCCCTCTTATCCTGGCTTTCTAAGAAAGCAAGACCAGTAAGACTGTACTCCTTGCATGCAATATGTGCTTATGCATCTTTCCTTGCCTCACAATGGCTTTTATGCCAGCTCTCAGAGAACTGAGATGACAAATTTTACCCAAATTTGTCAAATGAATAAGCAGGGTTAGAAATTCCTTTATCAAACCAGTTGCCAGGGTACAAGAGTGGACCCTATCAGAGCTAAGGTATCCCCTCTCTGGAAATAATCCGTCACTCTTCACCCAAGAGTAATGCTGCAGCATAAACCATTACATGACAGACAGTGGAGCCTCTATAGAAGAGAGATATTATAAGAGTAGGAGAATCTTTTGAATTATACACGTAAATGAAGTCAGGTTTCATTAGTCCTGCCACTCATAGAACTGCTTGTTTCTAGAACCAGTGGTGAAAATACCAGCAAAAACATCCCAACAGGCTGACCACAGGAAACAGTCAAGCCTGATAATAGTCTGGCACATACTGCTTCTTCCCTGGGGCAAAAGAAAAAAGCCAACAGGTTTGACTTTGACATGCTGCTTCCTTCGAACTCACAATAATTTTGCAACTCTGTTTGAAGCAAATATATTTATAATAAGGACACTGTTAATAGGGTCTCCCTTATCAATGGCCGTGAATTTTTAAGCCCTGCTTTGTGACACCTCAAGAATATCAAGGTGTTTACTTTGCATCTGGTCTGAGGAGGAGATCCACAGTGGGAGCCCAGGGTGTGGAAGCTCCACAGCCCATGTCAGCTGAAGCATAAATCAAATAAAAACTTTAAAAATTATTTAAAACCCCCAAACTTTTAAGTTTTCTATTTCTTTTTCTAATGATACTTTCTTGTCACTATGGTGATATAAGAGTATGCTGCAGCTTGTAAATTATCTGATTCACTAATAATTTATTTACAAGTAAATTGTTGAAAAGAATGTATTCCCAGATACTTTTCATAAAATTGGGATTATTGTTTTGCATCTTTAAGTTAAATATAATAGGATATTGTGTAGAAGATTGACAAAAGATAAATCATTGAGTACCTTCCACTCCACTGGAATTCAGATAGATCTAATACATGTATTTCCACCAGGACACAGACAGAACTACATAAACCATGTAATTGTTATAAATTGTTACAAGGAAAACAGCTTTTTGCAGCATTGATTCCTTTCACATTTGTCATTTTACATTAAACTTTAATTAAAGAGAGAGCTTTGTCAGTCACTCTCAAATTTTGATCAGATACAGTACTATCACTTTCAGTTGGGGTTTGCTGTATTCACTATACGTGATATCTCAGAAGGAATAAACTTGCTGTTCTCCTATTTTTTTGGAGAGTACTTCTGAAGTGGCAACATTCTGTCTGTGTCATGACATGAGTGGGACACAGGCTTTGAGGTCATGGGCACCTTGTACATTTTGAAGAACTTGGTAAACCATGGTTGGCAATGTTTATCCCTGTTCTGGTATTTCATCAGAAGTTATGACTTAATTGCTGAACTGGGTAAATCCTCAATGTTCCTGTGATCACCTTAAGCTGTCATGGATTGTCATTAGCAAAACATTATTAATAACTTAGTTTATGGATAAGCTCTTTCAGGAAAGCAAGGAAAATGTTGGGAAGAGCTAGTGGAGCATTGACTGCATTTTAAAGAAATATTTTATGTCGTTCTAGCACCTCCTTACATTTTACCAAATACCACGTAACGTTGACTTCCTTATTAGCGATAATGTTTGTACATCTTTGTAATGCAGTGTATTAGAAGTTTTTATTCAAATCTGTCTCATAAAGACAAATAACACACTGAGAATAACTTTAAATTTTCAGTATTCTAGGGGTAGAGAAATAACTCTAAACATGTACCAGCCCCCTCAAGAAAAGCAAAAAGTGTCAGAAATATCAAACTATGTATATGTTTGTGTTGTAATGTATTAATTGAAATCTAAGTTGATACACTTTCTACATGCATAGATAAATTAGTCTTTTAATATTTTTTGTTTCTTTCAGGACCCAAAATAATAAAACACCAAGAACTCTCCTAATTGTGTGTCTGATAATAAAACTAGTGAATCACTGGAAATTATATTAGCTAGGATTCCAGAATTCACAGACTGATCTTTTGGTCAATGTTATTCTAACAGCTTTGTTTAAGCTGTAGGAGTCTGCAGTGTTTGAATTGTTCTGATTTTTATAATGTTTTGAAGTCTACACATTACCTTTATAAAGATAAGGAAGTAAAAGAATCTTTTGTCTCACAGCATTGTGCAGAGGAGCTGTGAGATACGGGGATTATATTTCTGATTTTAGATACTTAACTGGTATACCAAAATTAAAGCTCTTTTCACTCTAAACTACTAACATAGGTAATAGAGGAAAGCAGAAATGTGCTCGTGTCTATTTTCTGAAGAAGTCTGTGGTGTCTAAAAATCTAACTTAAGTGTTTGAATTGCATAAAGTTAGGGAGTTAAATCTGGGCTTTGATGTTATCCACTTACAGATCTTACTGTCATCTCCTATGGTCAGGCATAATAAAATTTACCCTGTTCCTGGTGGCTGACTTTATGAGACATCAGTACTGGAGCACATGGTAGGGTTTTGAACATAGCGTAAAGTGCATCTTACTGTGAAAAGCTGTCAATGTCCTCTGCAGCACAGAAACCTACATAGAGATCTGCTATGAAAAGTAAAACCAATCTACATAAGAATAGATTTGTTTCAACGTGCAGAGTGAAACTAATGGGGACCAGAGAGATAGAGAATATCTTTTAGGCATAAAGATATGCTAGTCAATGTGGTTGTTGGAGACCTAAATTCTGCTGCAGGATTTCTCAGATGACAGAGGTTACATTCATTATTTTGTTTTTCTAGCAGCAACATTTGACAGTGGGACTGAGTGCGCCCTCAGCAAGTTTGCCGATGACACCAAGCTGTGTGGGACAGTCAGCACACTGGAGGGAAGGGCTGCCATCCAGAGGAACAGGCTTGATAGGCGGGCCCGTGCAAACCTCATGAAATTCAACGAGGCCAAGTGCAAAGTCCTGCACCTGGGTCAACACAATCCCAAGCACAAATACAGGTTGGGCAGAGAATGGATTGAGAGCCGCCCTGAGAAGGACTTGAGCATGTTCGTGGGTGAGAAGGTCAACATGAGCTGGTAATGTGCACTCGCAGCCCAGAAAGCCAACCGCACCCTGGGCTGCATCAAAAGAAGCGTGGCCAGCAGGTCAAGAGAGGTGATTCTACGCCTCTGCTCTGCTTTTGTGAGACCCCACCTGGAGTACTGCGTCCAGCTCTGGAGCTCTCAACATAAGGACTCAGACCAAAGAGTCCAGAGGAGGGCCATGAAGATGATCAGAGGGCCGGAGCACCTCTCCTATGAAGACAGGCTGAGAGAGTTGTGATTGTTCAGCCTGGAGGGAGAAGAAAAGGCTCTGAGGAGACCATATAGCAGCCTTCCAGTACCTAAAGGGGGCCTACAGGCAAGATGGAGAGAGACTCTTTATCAGGGTGTAAAGCAATAGGACGAGGGGTAATGATTTTAAACTGAAAGAGGGTAGTTTTAGATTGAATATTAGGAAGAAGTTCTTTACTGTGAGGGTGGTGAGACACTGGAAGAGGTTGCCCAGAGCTGTGGGTGCCCATCCCTGGAAGTGTTCAAGGCCAGGCTGGATGGGGCTTTGAGTAACCTGGTCTATTGGGAAGTGTCCCTGTCCAAGGCAGGGGAGTTGGAGGTAGATAATCTTTAAAGTCCATTTCAACTCTAACCATTCTATGATTCTATGATTGAGAATGGCCTGCTTCTGATTGACCAACAGATAAGAGAATTAGATGAATGTGGGAAAAATGCAGCATATGATCTTCCCTCAGGGCCTTACACATCACACCTAGGAGTCCTCGACATAGAAATATTGTCTTTCTATCTCTATGAAACAAAACCCAAAATAATTAGTTCAGCTTTTTGTTGTCTATCTTTATTTTAATGGGAAGGAATTTTTTTTTTTTTTAATCAGGAGAAAAATCTTCTTAGGCCGCAGAAAAGTGGTCCACAGTGAAAAACCAGTCTGCTGTTGTTCCAAGCTGAGTAGAGAACTTATAGCTGCTGTTTAAGCCCAAAGATAAGATATTTTTAGGGTACTGCTTGAGTCCAGTTTGGAGTATGGGGTGTGCTTCCCCAGCAATGCTGCTGCTTTCAGTTATTACAGACTTCGTGACTTTGTGTAGCACTGACCTTTGCTCTAGAAAAGGCACAGGAATGGCTCACCTGTCAGTCAGGACCTCATTGAAGTCCTGTGAAATAAGTGAGAAGACCCTGCTGATTCTATCATGAACTAAAAGTTAATCGCAAGATATCAGAGGAAATTCAGTCTCCTGGTAGGAGCTGAGTTGTCTAATAAAATAATTTGACATTTTATGGAATCTTAATCAGTAATTAAAATATTTATGAAAACAAAAGTGTTCTCATACAGGTTTTTTAAAAAAAAGAAGTTTAGAAATATCTAAAATTGACTGTTAAAATGTTTAATTCTCTAGGTACATTGAGATGTAAATTTCTGCAATACAGCTTCTTCTTTTTAATCTCTGTGTACTGACATTTCAAGAGCCTGAGCTATGGGAAATTTTATTGAAAAGCCTATTGTTTTTACCAGTGTACAGAGCGAAAAGAACAAAGCCAAGGACATAGTTTATATTCTGCATTTAAACAACAGTTGATTAGGTGATAACAGTATTAATTACTCACTGGCAGGAGAACAGGTGAGGTAATCAAAAATGTATTTGCTGCAGCAAGATTTGTATTGTCATGAGAAAATAGATGGCAGACACAGCACTTTGGAGAGGGAATCTGGAGAAACTAGGACTCCTATCCATCTAGGTGCAGCAGCAAGACTGCCAGCTGGTAGATTCATTTCATTACCATATAATCAGTGAGTGCCCGGCTTAGGCTGCACCAAGGTAATGTCTACACATCCTCCTACTAGAGGAAATGACAAAGCTAGCATTATTTATAAATATTAACAAAAAATATCACAAAAATGGTGAAATAATAGAGGCTACATCCTAGAAAATTAGAACTAAAATATTATATTGAAGCTACTGTTGAACTATGTATTCACAGAAATTATTTTTTGGGAGATAATGGTTTGCTGTTTTCTTTTAAGCATATAAGATACAGTTTGTGGCATTGACACCGTTTGAAAATAAAGCAAAATCTTACAATGAAGCCAACCAAGCACCAAATTACAGTTTAATATCACAAGCATTTTTTGTGAAATCCATGACAAATGATAGTTAACATTTTTATGAATTAACTGCAGCTAAGTTCTTATCTGTGGAAGAAAGCTCCAGCTCATTCACTTCCACTGATACCATATTTGCGTTTAATTGAATTAATCTTTTTTTTTTTTTGGTGTTAAAAAAATACAGTCCCTGTTATGATGAAATGATATAAATTTATTGTTTTAGAAGAACAACCTGAAAATAAGATAATATATATTTATTAACAGTGTGTACAGTTAATTTTACTTAAAATTCAGTTACTACTTTCAGAATTTTTATTCAAAAAACCCTGAAGTCTCATTATAACAATGCTGTCAAGAAAATAAATAGTGAAAATCAGTGTGTTCTGAAAGTTAGCTAAAAAGTACATTTTGTAGCAAGGAACTATTGATTGCCTCTCCATTTAGATGGGTGAGATTAGGTGAACCCACGTAACTAGCACTTGACTCAGCCACTTCTGAGAACAGTCCCAGAAGCTAGACTTCTTCTACTTAGGATTTTCCTCTTTTTTTGCCAGAAAAGTAACACTGAGGAATATATCATAGAATCATAGAATCGGTGAGGTTGGAAGGGACCTTTAAGATCATCAAGTCCAACCATTAACCTGCCCTGACAAAAACCATCTAAACCATCTACAAGCACCTCATCTACCGTTTTCTTAAACACCTCCAGGGATGGTGAATCTACCACCTCCCTGGGCAGCCTATTCCAATGTTTAATAACCCTTTCAATGTAAAAATGTTTCCTGATATCCAATCTAAACCTGCCCTGACATAACTTGAACCCATTTCCTCTTGTCCTATCCCTTGTCACCAGGGAGAAGAGGTCAGCCCCCATCTCTCTACACCCTCCTTTCAGGTAGTTGTAGAGGGTGATGAGGTCTCCCCTCAGCCTCCTCTTCTCCAGGCTAAACAACCCCAGTTCCCTCAGTCGTTCCTCGTAAGGTTTGTCCTCCAGACCCCTCACCAGCTTCGTAGCCCTCCTCTGGACACGCTCCAACACCTCAATGTCCTTCCTGTAGTGAGGGGCCCAAAACTGAACGCAGTACTCGAGGTGGGGCCTCACCAGTGCCGAGTACAGGGGGATGATCCCTTCCCTAGTCCGGCTCACCACACTATTCCTGATACAGGCCAGGATGCTGTTGGCCTTCTTGCCCACCTGGGCACACTGCTGGCTCATATCCAGCCGGCTGGCCACCAACACCCCCAGGTCCCTTTCTGCCGGGCAGCTTTCGAGCCACTCCGCCCCGAGCCTGTAGCGCTGCTTGGGGTTGTTGTGACCCAAGTGCAGGACCCGGCACTTGGCCTTGTTGAACCTCATGCCATTGGCCTCAGCCCATCGATCCAGCCTGTCCAGATCCCTCTGCAGAGCCAACCTACCCTCCAGCAGATCAACACTCCCGCCTAGTTTAGTGTCATCTGCAAACTTACTGAGGGTGCATTCGATCCCCTCGTCCAGATCATTGATAAAGATATTAAAGAGAACCGTCCCCAGCACTGATCCCTGGGGGACACCACTTGTGACTGGACACCGACTGGATTTAACTCCATTCACCACCACTCTCTGGGCACGGCCATCCAGCCAGTTCTTTACCCAGCAAAGAGTACACCTGTCCAGGCCATGAGCAGCCAGTTTCTCCAGGAGAATGCTGTGGGAAACGGTGTCAAAAGCTTTGCAAAAATCCAGGTAGATGACATCCACAGCTTTCCCCTCATCCACCAAGTGGGTCACCTTATCATAGAAGGAGATCAGGTTTGACAGGCATGACCTGCCTTTCATGAACCCATGCTGACTGGGCCTGATCACCCTGTTCTCCTGCATGTGCCGTGTCATGGCATTGAGGATGATCTGTTCCATGACCTTCCCAGGCACCGAGGTCAGACTGACTGGCCTGTAGTTTCCTGGATCCTCCTTCCGGCCCATCCCTTCAAAAGGATGGGAGGGAGCTCTGAATCTCAGAAGACAGCAGGAAGAAAAGTCTAATCTTTTAGGATGCTGCTAGCATGAAATTGCTTTTTTATGGTGCCATGCATGTGGTACTTTTCTTTTGTTTGGTGTGTTACTTAATTGTAGTTTTTGTTTCATTTTGTCCTGCCAGAGGCAACTCTTCATTTATGTTTCATTTGTGTGTCCAGTTATTAGAATAATTACATTAATGCCAGGGTCTTGTCACAATTTCAATTACAACAGCTGTTGCATACAAGCGATTAGACATCCATGCAGTAGCTTCCTCATTGCTGATTGCCGTTTCCCATTCTGTTGCTGCAATTAGACTAATAATTTACACGTGTACTGTGCCTTGCATACATGGGATCCTGAACAATTAACTGCTCATAACCTCTTTCAAGGCAGATAAAATGCCAATTTATTCACCATCCCACGTGGAACAGCTGGCAGAGTCTGCCTGGAGCCTAATTTGCCTGCAGAAGGACAAAGGACAGAAGGCAAGTAGCCAAGAACAGTTGCACCAAACCTCATTTTAAATTGAAAAGAATAGAGGGATAAAGAAAACCTCTCTGAAGTAGATCTTTGCTAATCAAGAGGGCAGAAAAAGTAGTTGAGAGGAGGATGAAAGAACTTTATTTGTGTAACAAGGTGGTGTGGGATCCTGAGGCCTTTGTGTTTGTTGTCAGAAATCTGAACAGAATTACCATATGCATAAGTGATCTAGTCTTCCTTTCCACTGCATGGATATGGTGATAGAGAAAAACTTTTTACTGGTATTTTTATTCTGTGCAGAAGAAAAGAAAGCAATCTCTCTGTAAATCATGATTACAAGGTGTTACTTTATACATATAGGGTTTTATTCATGCAGATGTTTAGCTGAAAAAAAACCCCAAAACGTCGATCAGACTGATGTAGCTTTTCTTAAAACCATCAAGCTACTTAGCTGAGCATTCTTTAAGATGGAATGAGGGAAATGAAGCATTCTCTCATCCCACAAAATCCAATTTAGTCTAAATGTTTTGGTGAATAATCCCCCATTCTCTGATTTGTGCTATCAGTCACTGCAGGACAGGATGAACCGGTGTGTTACACGACCATATTGTGAACTATACTGAATTTCAGTGCTGTTGCTCTGGTTTATGAGTTCACAAAGTGCAGCACAAGCGTCCCAGGACTCTTGTCTCCAGGTGCAGCTTGATAAGACATGGGCCTTGGCAGTAACACCAAGTAAGGACATTCTCGCTGTTCCTTATTCCTGTCTCTGCATTGCAGTTTGCCTCCTCTCTACCCCTTTTTGGCAGAGGCCAAACAGGTGACTAGGGAACAGCAAGATTACAGTGAAAATACCACAGTTATATTAACCCTCCAAGACTGTTTCTTCTTCAGAGTTTGTTTTTTAACCAAGATCAGTTCTGTGGTCTGGATTACAGATGAGTCCTTCAAACAGTTTTGACAAAATGAGGGAGACTTTAAGGGTAGACATAAGCAGGCAGAGGAAGAAAGGGAAAGGTGCTGCCAAACCCAGAGTCTCATTCAGCTACATCTTCAAGTACAGTGATACAGAAAGAATTGAGCTGATAATCAGAGTTATCCTTCTGATGTCTTGGGGTCTGCGCTACCTGCTTTGTACTAAATATAAATGGTTGTGCAAGGTACAAAATAACAGAGTAAAATGTTTCATTTTGAATATTTATGTCACCTTTTACACCAGTTGAGATCTTACTTATAAACCCATTTACGGTCATGTAATATTTATTTTTCTTTATCCTATTATATTTCATTATATGTTATACTGGAACCCATATTTTACATAGTATTGACTTTTATCAGCATGATGACCAAGACCTGGGAAGATAGTCTTTACTCCTTAATTATTAAAAACATTAAACCTGTTGTAATGTCACTCAATTGAAAATAATATCTATATAATGATCCATTGGCATTTTCATACTGTAAGTCACTATCAGAAAATTGCAAGCTTGTCTTTAGCTTTGTAAAGATTAAGTATCCAGATATCTTAGCATACTTCCTGCTAGTCATTTTAAAAAAGATATAGTCTATATGTAATTTCCAAATGTTTTTCCTCAATGTTTTGAGTGGTGCATACAGAGGTAATATCTGAAATTCAAGATACACAGATTATGAATTACATTTATGGTCCCCAGTTGCTCTTTATATATTTCTTTTCCTTTTTTTTTTTCTTTTATTTTTCTTTTTTTTTCCCCCAGATGCTAGAAGTAGATGAAGATTCCTGACTCTCTGGAAAGCCATATTATATGAAAATATATTTTTTTTTCAGCTCCTCAGAAGATAATAATTCTTCTTGGATACTTTCTGTTAAAGGTTACTAACAGGAAACTTACAGGTATGGTCTAGTGAATAAGGCATGGAAATGAAAAGTAGATATTTATGTCTCAGAGCCGCTTGTGCCACTAATTTAATCTCTGACATTTGTCACCCCCTTCTCACCTGCCTCCTTTAAGCATGTTCTCAGATTGTATTTATACGAAGCTGATCCCGCAGCCATTATCTTAGCTGAAGCATGGCGGGTAGAAAGACAGACCTTCAGAGCTGCAACAGTATGAAATAAAACTTCAGTACTTTCAATTCACTTTGACAGCATGTATTTGCTGTAAATCACTCCATGGACTGAAAAGTAGCTTCGAAATATTGAACATAATTGGAACTAAAACAGCATGTAAATGTGTTTGTTTTTTTCAATCCTGAGTGAGACTTATGCATTTTACATGCTGAATAGTAAATAATATGGAAAGAATAATACAGGAATACCTTTCTGTATATTCTGTCACTGTCTGGCCCTCTGTTTTTGCTAGTAGCGAAAGTCTGGCAAGCAATACTGTACACAAGATTTCTACCAGTCACTTTCCACCGGATGAATTGGAGAGTTGTGGTGGTAACCTATGAGCTGTTATCACAAGTAATTCTTGTGGCTATAACTATGCAAAAATTCAGTAGCAGTCAACATAAAAAACTTTTTCTTACATTTTGGTGTATGTTAAATAGTTATTACCTTTGAGATGAAGAAAAATCCACAGTATTAAAGATTACTGTCAGATATCTTGCTTGTTTTGATAATTAATTGTGAGCAATGGATTTGGCACTTGTCTTCTCTAGCAGACAAGGAGAATAGTCCAGCATAAAAAAAAATTTATTATTCCTGGTGCATTTATGCAATAGCAACAAGATTAGCATTTACACCCACTCTTTTCTTTGAGGAAAAAGTGATTTTGATAACCTTAACATTGAATCTTCTAAACATGTCAGGGATAGATATCTATTCCAGTTTATGGTCGTGAAAGTGTGCCAGAATTTTTAAGAAAATTTTCATACACATTTCCAGAAACTGAGCGCACCACAAAGACTCTGCATCTCCAGAGCTACAAGTTTATTAAAATGACCTAGAAAGACTTCACTTTTTGAAACAGAAAGAGTCAGATAATTGGTTGGAAGACTAACCATAAAATGAGTTGAGAATAAATAGTCAAACTGCTCACTACATTCTTCGTAGGAAGGTCTTTTTTACTAGTCCTACATTCAGTTGAGCAATTTTTCTGAGTTTCAGCAAGTCCCACACACTTTTTCTGGATCTCTAACAGTTTTTTTCATTCTGACACTTCTAACATCTATCTATTTGTTTGTTGCATTTTTCTCCAGAATCTTTCGTGTGCACTTGCACTTTCTTAATGCCCTCTTTCAGTCACTGCCTGTTCCCCTGTATGTCAGGAAAGTCACCCATCTGAGCAGTCTCAGGAGTGCTCTGAAGAGACATTTTGTGCCCCCCAGGTCCTTAGACTGTGTCTCCTGTCTGCAGAGTTTAGCAGACAGAACAGGGAAGACAGGAGTTCCCTTCTGCTCAACCATGATCTTTTAATAGAAAAGATTAACTGTCAGTGAAACAGGTAAGCAACAGAATACAGAAAACAGGTAATCACAGAAAGCAACATTCGCAGTTGGCTTTTGAAGGGAAATTAAGTGTGTTATTTCCAAAATCTTACTTGTCCTGTGCAGTTACCATTGTGGTGATTCACCGAGATAGCTTTTTTCTGTGATGAATTCTGATTTTGAGGAGTAGGAGGAAAATCCGTCTATATTCTATTGGTTTTAAAATCACAGTACAATTCGATTGCAGTAATTTTGAATCCAAAGATATGATTTCTTTGTCAGCAGCCTTTGGAAGGTTCCTTATATGAATGGTATAATCATTTTTAACATAGGAGATGCTTGTGCTGCTTAGTAGACAACGTTTCAAAGTAAAGAAAGTTTAGAAAGGAAAAAAAGAATCAGAAAACAACACCCTTTATAGGGCTTCTTCACTTTGTGTGGAGTTAATGGGAAGAAAAAGTTTCATCATGTGATGGCTCGTTACTTGCTACATGAGTCATAACTGTGCCCACTTGGACAGCCAGCTCACACTGCTCTCAAAATCACAGCAAGGTTTTCTCTTGATGAGCCTCATGGGCAATTTTTTTATTCTCCTTGCCTTAACACTGGTTCTGTGCACTGTAGGATTTTTTTCGCCACATACTTTGTGATAAAAAAGGGGAGCTATCTGAAAGCAATAACAACTCTGGCACCAGAGGTCAAGCACCAAGATTCTCTTTTCCAAATGTTCTGCTGTTCCTCTTGTTTAGGCTAAGTGGCTCCATTTATAACTATTACCACCCAGAATGGACAAAACTTTGTTCTGTGCTATAGAGGAGACAACTTCTAATATGCAGTGGCACATGTGAAAAAATCTCGATGTCAGGCTTGCTATACTTTGCCTGCTGGACCTTCAGTGTCCTGAGCAGCATTTGCAACAGTTTTGCTATCAGTATTGGCAGATCCTCTCTGCAGTTGTAATGACAGGAGGATAAAGCATGCCAGCTGCTTTGGAAAGAACTTTTCCAATATGCAGCAGCATTTCTAGATATGCTGGTATTTAGAATGCGATATCTATATGACAATATTTGGTGGGAGTTTTTTTACAGCAAACCAGAAAGATAACCTGATCAGTGCTGATCAGACAGTCTTTCAAAGGTTCTAAGAATGCTATGAGTAAGACAAAGACATTTTCCTTAAAATTGCAACGCCCGTAGTTACAGACGTTGAATGACTAGTATTCCTGCATCAAAATGACACTTTTCTTAACTCACATGATGTGAAATATATAGTTACGTTTCACACAACTGTATGAGAATTTCAAGACATATATCAAGACTATTGATGTATAATTTTAAAGTATGGTAAGTAAGTCCAAATTCCTTCTGTTGGTATGGTGTAAGTATATGCAATTAAATTCTAAGCTTACCTACTTAAAAAATGCCTGTATTTGGCCTATACTTTCTTTGGAAATATGTTTTAATATATTGAATTTTTCATTCTTATACATTTTTACGATAGCTGAATAAGTCTGTATCTTAGCTTCCCTGCCAAAAAAACCCCGAGTGCAAATGGGTATAAATATTTTTTTAAATGGAAAATATATAAATATTAAACTAAAATTCAAAACTAGGGTAGACAAGTATGGAGCTGAAACATACCATTTCAGATCATATTCTATAGGAAGCCTTTATTTTAAGGGTGCCTCCCATGTACCAGAAAGCAAAAAACAGACCCTTCTTAGGAGGAACAGTAAATTTCTTAGCAGCAAAAGCAAAACTATCTGTTATGGAATGAGTTGTATGACAAGTTTCTGCCCATAACTTCAAAAAATTTATGATCATGTTAAGTACCTAAAATTCCATATATATGTGCTTCAGTGTACCCATCAAAATGAAATGAGTAGATATTTTCAATTATTTACAGCTGCTGGGGCTTAGCTGGGCCCTCATGATAATTAATACTGGGGAAAATAAAAAAGAAATTTTTGCTGTTTCCTTTTCTCACATTTTTCTCCCTTTAGCAAATGGAGAAATTTTTCTTGAATGGCTTCAACAGAATGAATTTGGTCTGGTATAGCATCACAGTGCATCATAGAGATATGGACTATGTATGAGTACAACAATTGATCAGATTTGACTGAGACCACTATCAGAACAAGGAGGTGACATCTAGGCGCCATGAATTCACATCACTAAAGAGCACATGGAAAGAGGCCTGGTTAAATGCTTCTTTAAATATATGCAGTGCACAAAGAAGAATGGAATGGCAGCTAGGCAACTGGCCAAGAAACCTCCTTCCATCTGTTGCCAAAACAGCACAAGGGTACTACTTACTGCAGAGGGAGTCCAGAATATGTGTTACCTTGTCAGGGAATATGAGTGCAAGTCATTTCAATATGTAGAAACTTAGCTTACAGGAAACTGACTCTTGCAAGTCAAGCACAAGACCGTCCAGAGCAAAGGAAAGAAGCATGCGAAAATTAGAAGAGACTTTTAAAAATGGTTTAAGCAACACTACTCTTTCTTAAGTAGAAAAAACAGCCTAACAGTACTAGCTCTGCTTCCATTTTTTCAACCTGCAGCAGGATTTCCTTGGGCATAATTGCACACTATTAAATTCTGAAACTTGCTGTTAAAAGTTAGAAGCCTGTTTTCATAGACTACTATAGGTCCTTGAAAGTGATATGATGTCTTCCATGCTACTATTGTATTTTCCTTTCAGTTCTGTCATTGCAATACTGAACAGAGGAAGAATTGTTCCCCGTGACTCAGTCTCTATGCTTAGAAACCTTGCAAAATCATACAAACATGTTAATATATCGTAATGGTATTCAAACACAATTATAATTTGCAACTTAATGGAGGGGCAGGAACTCACGCATATCATTTAAAGCCATTTATTTTTCATTTATTTTTCATTTATCAGTATTACTGTAGATACTAATTAATCTTTTTGTCATTCGCTCTCAGCATACATGGTGAAGATGTTGCAGTTTTGTTCTACTAATTCAGTTATCTTTACAATGAAGTTGGAAGGGAATATTTAGACCTCAAGATTGCCATTAAAATTGTCCAGAGGCCATACATCTCATCTGCCAGTGTGAGCTTGCTTGTCTGACATTCCCTAATGGGCCTCTTATTCTTAAGATTTCAAGCAGGTATTGAATTGTAGTGCTTCACCACATCTTCCCTTTCTGATACTTTTTTCTAGAGAGTTTCGATTATTTTGTCCTTCAGAATCTAAACTTTAATTAAAAAAAAATACAATTATTTTATATTCACTGGAAATACAAAAATGTTTTATTTATTTTGCTTTAATTGTCTTCCTGTGAAACACTATTGGAAACGTATCTGGTTTTATTTCCCTTGTGTTTCCTTCTGTGTTTTCATCTCATCCATTTTTTTCTTAATCGAGCCACATGAAGGTAAAAAAAAAAATTCATGCTCCATGCCTTCAAAAATATTTCATGAAGAGTGATACTGAGTTATCTCAGTCCAAAAAGACATCTAGAAATGCAGCAAAGTCATAAATTATGTCAGCACTAGAAAAGACATCCACATGAGTGAGTACTTCCCTTGCCTGTAAGCCAAATGAAGTGAAGTTTGTGTCCACACAGTTCAGAGCTCTTTCTCTATTCTAGAGACAGTAGTTGTGCTCATAGTACCTGTCCTATGTATGTGACTAGGATGCTTCATTATAGAACAGATCGTGTGATCTGTCCAAATTCAACTTTGACTCTACAATCACAGCATTTACTGTAGAGTGACAACGCATCTCTCTACAAGATAGTACGATTGCCATGGTTCATTGGAAATGGACAAAAAAAGAAAAAAAGTGGAATTATGAGCATGCTTTAGTATCTCATTCAGTAAACACCTGTTTTTAAGGTTTTGTTGTGGTTTATTTTTCCTGATTTTTATTTTTTTTTTTTTTCTGGTTAGGATGGAATTTATTGTTACTATCTTTAAGGAAATCTGCTCTGATACTGTTCTGAGGGAGTTAAACAAGACTGAAAACCTTGGGTCAGCATGCCTAAAGTGTATCAGCATAGATTAACTGGGTAGCAGTAACAAGTAAACTGCACTAGTGTGAATTTCCTAATACAGAAAGGGCTTGAATTCAGCATGAGAGTATTCCTGATAGGCTCACTAAGGAATGTTTGAGAACAGGACAAGTATGCTCCCAAGGTTGCCTCATACTAGGAAGTTTCTCCTGGCATGTTACACATTGATAACCCTGCACCACTCCAGTGGAGAGGAGCTTTAAATGAAACCCTACTGTCCATTATGGCATCTGAATATACCTCCTACTCTTTCACATAGGCTGCCTCAAATGTTAGTTTTGAGAACTAATTTGGACCAGTAAAAGTTCAGTTTTGAGCTGGAGGAATCTGGGAAGATTTTAATGAAAGACAAGTATTCTGTTGTCTCAGACCATATTCTTGTCTGTTGCTTCATTGCAAACATTTTATTATCACAAGTAGAGGTGGCCTATTCAGCTAAGATGAAATCAAATATGACAGGGGTAGAGCAGCAAGCCCTGCAGTATTTAATTAAGAACTGGACTTGGCATTTTTTTGGAAACAAAACTTTAAGGAATAGAGTATCTCCCTTCTGCTTTCCTCCTTTAAATTCCCTAATTCCATCTTGCTCATTTTACTGGTCCCCAGGCCTTCTGAAAACATCTGTTACTCCCATCTTGATAGCTGCAGTGTTTCTAACATTGAATAATAAGCATGCTTCGTAACGGGTGCACGGAAAGGGTAGGCATTTGCCAGAATGAAGCTGCAGATGCAGCTTTAACTCTGCAATTGCCCATTGAACCAAGAATGCCAGTTGAAAAACAATGGATGAATCTCCTCATGAACAATAATTAAATTAGCAGGGACTGAGGATACTGGAACTGGCAGAGTTTAAAGACTTCTGTGTTTTTCTTGAATCAAGCTCTCCTTTCATTTCATCAGAAAAAGTGTCTGATATTTGCAATTAGTTTTCATAGCTGCTAGGTCACATCTAGTAGACCATTACCAGGAAAGTATGCTCTCTTCAGACTGAAGAATTTGAATGTGTAAAGCAAAATGATGCATGTCAAGGATGAAAATAACTATGTTTCTGTCTGCTCAAAAAATAATAAGTGGTTTTAGAACTCTGAATTATTTTTTTGAGGGAGGCTTTTATTTCTAAGAGTAACATCTCTTAAAAGGTGTAATCCCAGGTATCAGCTTTACATTGTGCCCTCTTTCTTTCATAAACCAAAATTTCACTTTGTTAAAAGGATAAATAATATGGTTAAATCAAATATTCTTCACTCCGAAGATTTCCATTACAAGAGCTTGGTAGAGGTGATACTGGCTTATTGCAAGATCAGTAATAATTTCCCAAAGCTACTGTCATTTTAATTACATAACTACTGCCACTTTAATTTTATACATTTTTATCATACTGAGTCATATCAATGATCTCTCTTTCCAGAAAGTTTTCCAGAGTTGGGACCCTTCAGTCATCACAAACTTCAAGTTTGTTCTGTTCTATGCCACTGGCTAAGTGTCAGGATACATTCCCAGACACATGACAATGTTTTTGTGTCTTTTCCTCATGGACAGGAGAAAACACTTTGTTGCTGTTTTACCAGTTACTTACACATCCTATAAGTTTAGACAGTTTTGATTCTTATCTTCAGTTTCTGCTCCAAATTTTCAAACTTCAAACTCCAAGATGATGATACTGAAAGTCAATAATGTTCATCAATAGTGCAGTAAAAGTAAAGACCAAGAAGCAGGGTTTACATTACAATTGTTTGCCCCAATAGTAATGTCTGACAGATGACTTCTTCTGTATTCATGAATATGAGTTGAACACTTATAAGTTAATGGCTAGCTACGTATACCATTACTTCGCAAAATCTTTAAAAGGAACTTGCTGAATGTATAAGCTAAATGCCAAACTGAACATATCCAGTTTTTTTATCTTGTCTTAGCAACGTAATATGTTTGCTTAAACCACAAATTAAAAGTTCATACAGCTAAAGCAAGGATTCCCCAAAGAGGACTGAAAACATGTTATAAAAATTAGCTGGTTGTGTCACACTACTGCAGTAAAGGTAATATTAAACAGCAAAGGTAATAATAAAATGACTAGCCATGCCATTCTCATACAACCGACCTATAACAAAGGAATCTGTTTTATGTTAGATTGTTCTATGAATGCAATGAGCACACAAAAGGACCCTAAGCATGGTAATTGACACACAGTTCTGGTAACTAAGTTTATCCAGCCTGGAGACAAGTAGTCATATGGAAATCCATAATTTTGCTGATCTGTGAGATCTGCTGCTGGGATTTTGTGGATATATTCTATGATACTTGGCCTTGTAGTAAACTGAGCAACTTTATATGGTATATTTTCCAATCCAAGCGTGAGAACTTTCTTCTAGCATCATGGAGAACAGTGAGACGTTGCTGCAGGACTATGAGACTCATGGTGATTGGCCTGTGTTCCCACTGCAAAATCAGCAAGTGGTCAGCATGAGTGGTTTTGTCCTACTAGGAAAGACCACATCAGATCTGTGGAGGAATCTGCTTCTCCCTGAGGACGTGAAGTGCTAAGCACAATTCTCTGTGACAAAAGTAGCAGACTGTATCTTTGAACTAGAATAACTCCCTGTATGCTTTCTGGGGCTGGAGTTGCAATTTCATTAATGACATGTCTTTACCTGTGTGGAGCTACAAAATATAAAATTTAAGAAGACAACAATATAGTTATGCTTCTGACAAGACAATGAAACAGCTAATCTCTCAGGAATTATAGGCTCTACTCTTGTTTGCCTTCAACATTGTCAAAAGATTTTTCTGGAAAGACGGACAAAATTATTTTTTTAAGTATCCCATCTCAAGAGCAAGTATAAGTAAAACCTTACAGTTCCAATTGAAATATTTATCTATAGCAATAAAACAAGTTCTGCAAAGAGAAGTTGTATTAAAATGAAAGTATAGAAATTGCAGCAAGATTTTTTGTTTTCTACCAAAGTTATACTGCAGCTTTTCTGCCTAACTGCAGTTGCATTGCAACAGATGCATTTTCCCAGATCCAACCCCTGCAGGAGAGAGCTGAGCATTTGGAACATCTGTCATTTGATGAAAATAGGATAATTGCTACATTTTCCTGGTATTCTTAGGTGAGTTAGTACATAAAAATTTTGAAAAAAAAAAAGTTTAAAGAAATGCAGGAGACAGGTGGATGTTCAGCAGGGAAAACTCCCGCTAGACCTTTAACAAATGCCAGAAGCATGTACATATATATTTCTGTATATGCGCAGGAAATTAAATTTCCTTTGGGTATGAATAGTTTGGACTCCTCTTACAAAATAAGCTCATTAGCTCTAGGGGTGATTATGAGAGAGACAGAGAAAAAATGTCTCGGAAAAAATATGTTCTAATAAAGAAAATAATCCACACTTTAGCCAAATAAAAAAGTTACTGTTGGATAAGAGAATGACTCATTCTGTTTTGTTGTATTAATAAGGCGAATATAAAAGCAAAACAAAACTAATTGAATAAAAAACATTTTCAGGAAAATGAAAATCATTAAGGTTCTCTCTCTTCATGGAAATAAATCGTATCTATGGATCATTGTTTGAGTATCTTGGCAATCTGTTTTTACAAAAGGAATAAAAAATTACCAGAAAAATAGTTTCTATTGGACGGCTTAGGGTTTTGAAATAGAGAAGCCCTAACTGTGTAAGAGCTATATGTGCAAAACAACATACATGAACTTTGTCTAAGATGCCCCACATGATGAAATTATTTATTTATTTTTGGAGGGGAGTTTATAGGAACTCAGCAAACATCTGCTGGTAGAGTTGCTCCTCACAACCTTGAATACAGCATGTCTGATCGTTAAGGTTTTGGTGGAAGCTTCCTTAGGAGTATGGCACAGCGTTTAGGACACATCAGCTTGTCTCCATGAACCATCTCACTTGTCCTTATCCCTGAGGACGTCTCAGAACATGGACATGTATCTGATGTCTCATACTTTTTTCCACAATTCTTTAAAGATGCAACAATAGTATTTTATTGTATAGGAACTTTGACAACATGACTCCATATAAACTTACATTTTGCAAATTATTTTCATTATTACCGCCCTCAAAAATAGTTTTATTTCCAAGAGGAAAAAATCTTAGGTCTAGTTCTTGTTGCCTTTGTATTCTTTGTATCTGTTTTCCAACATTCTGGCTCGTGAAGCAACAGCACTTAATGAGCATCACCAAAACATTGGTCCTGCCTTCTACCTGTAGATCTCCATCTGATACTTCAAGAGAAAGTGAAAAGTCCCTCCTGTTTTACTTACTTAGTTAAGATTCTGTGAATAAAAACATTTCTTTTTCAATCTTTTCAGAAAAGTACTTGGAGCTCTGAAGTGTGAGATTTGATTGTTAATCTTCTGAATCAGGACCTCAGGAAGAACTTCAGTCTTTATTTCTCTGTAAGTGAGGAATATGAATGTGCTGCTTACTCTGCCTCACTCGCTCTTTATTTTCACCTGCTCTCCATCTCATTTTTTCCACATACTGACAGTGGGTAATTTATAGATTGTTGGGACCTATGGAAATTAATGTTGTCATCAGACTAAATCATTCACTTCTAGATTGCTCTTGGCTGTACCAGAGCTCCCCTTCTTCTGCTATGAGCTTTAAGATGAAGGGACAGAGGAGAAGAGTAGAAAATTACTATCCCTACTATGAATTCTGGTGATGCTCCCCCTCTGAACTGCAGCTGAATGGTAGAACTGATGCTGTAGGGAGTTCTATAGGCTCTTCCTCCTTTGCATCCTCATTTGGGGTCTATTTGTAGCTTTCAGAGATCAAATACATTTTATTTCAATCCCAACCAAAATACGACTTTAGCTGGATGAGCTGAAAAACATTCTGAAGCCTTTTCCCTGTCCTATAGAAAGAGAGGTAACTTCACCTTTAGGAAATGATTGGGAAATGCATTCCACTCCTTTCTGAGCACCTTCAGAAAAGTACTGTCTGAGTGAAGGACACTTGGCATATGATATCTTACAGTTCATTATGTGTACTTAAAAGACAAATTTAGGATCTTGTAGAGAGGGAATGGGATCCACACCAAGTTCCAACATCTTTAATTTCCATCCAGCTATAATAATCACAGGGACCACCCATGTAGCTGAAGGAGTGAGTAGACCATCTGCTTCTTCTCCCAGTTATGGACACAGAAAGGCTGGGGCACAAACTGACAGAACAAAGTGGAGATAAGAGGTAATGGCACTGCAATACAACCAAACAATCAGGTGTCAGACTCAATAAGAATCTCAGCCTCAATAAGAGTCACAGCCTCCATTCCTGCAAACATCTCATCTCAGTAAGGATCATGATGCTTTTTGCTGAATGCCACCTCCACAAGCAGCACTGTCCTATGCTTCTGCTAGTAAAGTTTTACACTGTAAGCAGTCTACATGCAGCTGTTCCTTTATACTCAGTAAAAGGTGCTGGAAGACTTACTACTAGAACGCGCCTGTGAGTGAACATCCTAAATGTTTGGCTATCTGCTTTTAGGCTACTCTTCAAGATAATAATGATTATTTTGAGTTATAATATTTTAAATCTATAACAAAAATCCATAAATAAGTTCTTATAATTAGAGTGGGACATTTTTTTTTTTTTTTAAAGTGGATATGTCTAAGTCATTGCAAGTTCTCTCAATCTAATTTCCCATCAGAAATCAGTTAATGTGAATGTGATTTGCACCATTCACGCTTCTGTGTTTGGTAGTTGTTTCTCAGTATTTATAAGCCCACTCATCAGTTTGACATAGATTTGACAAATAGTTATAAAACATAAACATCTGAAGTTCCTTTACCTTTTTTTGAAAAGAACAGGTTGGCATAATGAAAGAACCAATTTGAAGCTTAAACAGCTACATGTTCCGCTTTTCTTACCAGGTGGCTAGTCAGGATAAGAGCAGTAGTTGTCTAGTTATATTATGATTTCTGTACTACTCAAAACTGACTGCAATACTCACCATCTCTTTTCCCTCTCACAGTTAGGAGTCACAAAAAAGAGCTAAGAGATACTAGAAGGATCTGAAAGGCAGGACCTCAAGAAGGATTTTTCATCTGGAGTTAATATGGAACTCTAGCTAATATGGCTAACAATTCCATAATTTCATTGAAAATCAGACTTCGTTATTTCTAGGGCTCATAAAACATGCCACTAGTTTTCTTAACAAAATCCACATGCCAAAAGTTACATAACTTCAGTTAAGTCACCTATGTATTTTGAGTTCTGTGACTTGAGTTCCTTCAGACTTTAAAAAATATCCTAATAATACAATAGAAATTTCTTGCAGTACTGATAGGGGAGAGGAAGTTACCAGGTCTAATGGAGTAAGCATCTTCAACTAAGTTTTTTCTGTATATAGTCAATCAGTAAGATTTTTCTGATTGGTTAATAATGAGACTTGGAAAAAAATTCTAGCTGCAAACTTGAAAAACTGCCTTTTGAAACTATATTTCTTTTTTAAATACTGAATTTTCACAGCCTCTTTGCCAGCTTTCCAAATTTTATGTACTGACATTTTTGAAATTAAGACAATTTATTTACTTTATTGAATAGGGAGGCACTTATAAACCCAAGGACTGGGAAGATATTGATACGAGGGAAAAGAAACTAACAAAGAATTCATTTAATGTCATGAAAACCACAATAAATTATACATTTGCTCTATTATTTACCTAGATCTACTACTTTATGCATCTAAAGTCTTTTGGAAATCAGGGAGATGTTTTCTTGTCAAAGACTGAATGAAATATAAAGTAAGATTGAATTTGTAAGATTGGGAAGATGCCTCTAGTGAGACTGAGTGTTTAGGTAAAATTCTAGTAATAATACTAGTGAGCTACATTAACACAACTTGCAGCACTTATTGTGATTTCCCATTTCATTTGCTGCTCAAGCAATTAAATTAATCAGCCTAATTTAGAGTAAATTCAAGGAACAGAGACTAAGATTAGAAATTAACTTTAACAATAGAAATTTTATGTCCTACATATACCACCAGAGAAAGTGAGCTCATAAAGAAAAGAAAAATATATGCTTTGGTTGGAGTGCTGTTATCTGTGACTGAGTTTCTCCATACTTTGTGGCTGCAAAGTTCAAGAATGTGTGTGGGATGAACAAAACAATCTAGATGACTAAACCACAAAGTGAAATTACTATTTTTCTTATATTTAATGCTTAAGCAATATCTTAGGACAATGTGTTGTAAGGAATATCAAGGATTTTGCTCCATTGAAAAAGAACAGCTTCTAGAACAAGAAAAAGGTGGTCCTGGGTGTGTATTCCATACCTAGAAGACTGATCAGTCTCGAGACACTTGCCAACTTAACTGTAAGTAATCCAGAAACAGCTAACCTGAAAAATCCAAGCTGTTTTAAATAAAGCAGCCTTCATGCCATTGGAGACAATAGAGGGAGAATCTATCTTCAGGGAGAAGAAAATTCAGCTACTGTCTCCCTTTCTGTGCTAGACACTCATCAAACATTGATGTGTTTTATCCTTTGGGTGGATATTTTGAGCACAAGTAATTTCTCATTAACTTTATCCAGTCACCCTTGAAAAAATATTTCATTTCTATAGCGCATTTCTTTATCAAAATAGTAGTCCTTGTTGTCCTATTCAGACAATTGTTTTAGACATTTAAACATAGATGAATTGCAGAATTGATGGTATTAAGTTGAGAACCCTGGAGTCTGCATCAACACAGATTTTCCTAAGGCAGTTTTAAGAGCTCAGTGCATCAAAAAGTATTGCAGTATATCATGCTTATTTTTTCCATAATGCTAAGAACTCTAGGAACTGCTTGATACAGATGTATATATTTGCTTATGGAAAAACATCCTCTGTGTTCTCTTATTCTGTCACCACTGTGGTCATCAATACTTTTCTATGTCCTTCATACCCAAAAAGTGATTCCTTGTTTTCATTCCTCTCAGGAATGAAGGATCTGGAATATGATACAAGTTTGTCTTACAACACCAGACCACCTTAAAATAAAATATTCTGAGCAGCTTAGAACATAATGGTTTACTTGAAGAAAAGTTTGTGTTAAGTATTACTGAGTTATTAACTTTTGTCTTATGATTATTATCTTAATATATGCATACTCATTTTGTGGTAGGTCATTAAGATCTAAAATTGGAGGACTAAATTTCAGTTCTGGTATGAATAAATGTTTGTTCTCCAAACATATATTTGTCTTCTTTTTTTTTTTTTTTTCCT
>VXBO01000755.1:0-26899 GCA_013400135.1 Rhinoptilus africanus
TATGATTCTACAATTCTATGATCCAGTCTCCATCCCAACCAGCTGTGGTAGGGCCTGGAGACTGTATGGGGATTTCTTGGGATAGGATGTCATCCTCTGGGGTTGCTGGGAAGGGTGCAAGGAGTAGAAGGGAGGCAAGGAAGAGAGTTGTAACAGGATTTATTTTTGCATCATCCCAGTCTGCGTGGTGGAGATGAAGACTGAAAGGCCTGCAGGCAAATTAGTTGCCCAGAGAGAGGATTTTGTTGGAACTGAGACAAGCTTTTTCTATATATTAAGGCCAATTTTCTGTCCGTGCTTCTATTGCATTGTCAGTGCATTGTGAATATATCTGAATCAGAGGAACACTGCATGTCACAAAGTAAAAGAATAGTGATGATGCATCAAGTGCTGGTACCTTGTACAGTGGCTGATACTTCACACTTTGCTTGAGTCATGTTATTTTAGAAAGCTGCTCAGTTCATGGTGACCTGATATGTCATCTGAAGGTAACTATAAACTGTGTTGAAAATGAAGTGTGCCATTGTCTGCCTGAGGAGATGCTAGCCAAACGGATAAATTATCCATGGTTAAAATTGTGTCTGCAGTCTCATTCGCTGCATGCGTACTCAGTGTGTGTATAATCATTGCAGCATCAGGCGAATCAGCTGTCATATCGGGGTCCCCATCAACATTTGTGTGATCATCCTGTTTGACAGGGGGTTTGCTGGGCTGTGGTGACACATTCGGGGTGTGTGGGATGCCAGCAATACAGGCTGGCTAACCTATCAGTCTCAGATTGTTTGCTTCACCAGCCTCACAAGACTGTGAGCCCTTATGCTGAATATAGTCATGTAACCAGTTCTTTCTAAAAGATTCCAATGTACAAACCAGAGCTCACACAAAGGAAAAAAAAGGTTAACTCTGCTTTATTGTGAAGCCTTGTTACAGAAACAAAAAAAACAGTTAATTCAGTTTTATTGCGAAGCCTTGCAAAGTGGTTTCCAAATGTCCCAAAAATGACTTCAGAGAGTCTTACCAACCCATAGACCATAGTAGCACCGCTGAGCAGCAGGATAATGAGGGGTCACATCAGTACAGCCAAGGGAAGGCAGGCACAGCGCTTGTTCAGGGCATCCCCTGTATCTTCAAAGTGCGCTCATGTCTCTCTCCCTCTATCCAGCGCGAGACAGTCCCCCTTAGGTTCTGCACTGGATTGAGTGGAAAAGCACAGGCCAGAGTCACTGTACGCGTGGCCAGCGCATGCTGCGAGCCTCACCAGACTCGTGATCCAGCTTTGCTAACAGTGGCTGTCTGATACCGGACTACAGCGTTGTAGTCCCTTCTTGTACCTTCTTCTGCGGAGGTCAGGTTCTCATGGATACACACATAGTTTTTGCAGCTACAGGACTGAGGTCCTTTTTCTTGGCACGTATACTGGATTTGGTTCAACTAGTAATTTTCCATTGCGTCGCACTCGGACCATCCTCTACTGTCCCTAACACAAGTCGCCAGCTGCTTTCTTAACTAACTTTTCTGTGAGGGAGATACAAAAAAAGAGCAGTCTTTAAAGTACAGGAAGATCTGCTGTGCCTCCTCCCTGGCAGTAAAGTGTCGGAACTGCCATGGTACCAAGTGAGAAACAACTAAGTGATAGCTGCTTTATCATCACAGGACGAATTTTGTATGAACAGTAATCACAAGTGAAAACTTACTGTGAGAGTGGGAAAAGAAGATGATAAACAGCAGTTTAATCCTCTTATTTGGAATGTTGTCCTCTTTTAGATCATTATAGCCCATCTTGTAGGATGTAAATAAAACTATTGACTTCCCATTGACTTTGTCCTGCAGGAGGTTCATTGGATGCATTGTGGAGGTGGATGTGACCTCCTGTGTTTCGTAGAACAGTATGTGGACTTGGCCATGATCCTCTGTTCACCCTTTGCTGTTCGCCCTTCAATGTGTGGCTGAGCAAGCTTTGGGTGGTTGGTTTCAGCGTAAAATGGGCAAACATAAAACAGTGGTTTGTTCACTGAATCACAGTAGCTCGTCTAATTATGCCCTTATGAGGACTACTGCATGTAAGGCTCCATTAAAGTTTACTTTTTAAACTCAGTAATGCAGAGGTGGTGATTCTTCACCAGAATGAAGTAAATACTTAGGACGACTTCTCTGCTTTCAGTGAATCTAATTTCTTTTTAGATACCATGTGAGCCTGTGTATGGTTGAACCTCGTAAAAAAGCAACTTTTAAAATGTTTAATATTGTTGTTATTATTACTGTTATTAGCAAGTGTCAAGAGGTAAGGGAAGACTTTTCTTCGTGCTCTTTGCTTCTACCATTTCTTCAGATGATGACTGCTGATCACTGAAATACTATCAGCACCCATAGTGGTGCTGATGTAGTGAGGAAGTCAGTATATTTTCACTTATTTATACTGGTTTAACCTGTGTTAGCAGTTTGGCATTACATCTTTTCTTGGTTTTCTGCAAAACCCCCTTTGTTTCTGAGCAAATCGACATCTACTTTTCCCCTTTTTGACTTTGTGAAATGGTGGTCTAAGAAAGCAGTCTCCTCCTAGAAATAGATAGCAGCATGGAAATGCACAGACTGGAAGTACAATTAAAGATATGTCCTGTTGTCATAGAATGGACCACAGAACATTTTCTTGGATTCAGCCCCCATTGACTTTAGCTGTGGTCTGCCATGTGCTCCATATGTTGTTTATACTACTCTCTCTAGCTTTCTGTGCCTTCAAAGGACACGTTATTTGTTCATTTGTGCCATACTGGTTTCTATTTCAGGATTTTTGTTTCTTCGCTTTTGCTACCATGCTGACGAGGAACACTTAAAAAATAGCTGCACACGAACACCAAGGCACCTCAAGGTGCCTCTCAAGGCACCATTCATCATAAAGCCTCTCTCTGCCTTTTCCCATCCTTATTTCAGAAAGACTATGGGTCATGAGTAGTGAAACATTTAACAGGCCAGTGACATTAGTGGCTTCACAGATTTTAAAAGAGTGTGTGACACTTCTGCTTCTTCCCAGGGCTGCTTAAGTTTTCCATCTGTGGCATATCTCTCTACTGGTATAATTATTGAAGTTTAGCATCATATATTTCTGGTGCTTCACAGAACATTTAGAGATTATTTTCAACTGGTGCTTGTTTATCACTATGCTCCTTTATGTTATTTTTCAAGCTGGGATTCTCACATAAGTATCTGGATTCCTCCTTAAATTGGATAGAAGCAGTACTACTGAGGACAAGCTGTTGAGAGATTTTAAAGATTAATGGATACTTTCTGTGTCACTGACAGAGGATGAAATGAGATGGTAAATCCTTTTTAATAGTTACGATGGTAAAGCCCCCATATTTATCTTATATCTGGAATGCAATAGGCAGGAGCTCTTAATCAGGGAAGCAGGGCTTACTGTGCGATCACATCAGTGCGTAGCTGACGTTAGCTAGAGCAAGAAAGCAGTGGGGGGGTGTGCGGTATGTGTGTAGATAGGTAGGTGTACACATACGTTAATACACGTAGCTGTGAGCCGGAGCAGGTTGTGACAATGTCCCCTCTGATATTTAAGTGGAGAAGGGCATAGTGGGACTAAATGTCAGCCAAATGCTGGTCCGAGTTTCCTTCTGAGAGTGAAGGCAGGTACCAAGAACCCATTTCTGCCTGGGCCCCTGAATTCCTTCCAGGCTGGTCACAGATCCGTGGCTGTGTTCATGAAGGTGACCACCCTGCATCTGAGCGTGCTGCAGAACGCTGTCATCGTGCCTGGTCCACCAGTAAATATCCTCATTTCAGCTTTCCCGATCCTGTGTAGGCACTTCGAATACAAGCTGCAGTTAGTGAGTAATGTGTGGAGAATGCGTGTGGGTCATAGAGTCTGTGGAGTTATCTCAAACTGCCCTCTTCTTTGCCATCAGGTGCATGGCTGTTACACATTTTGAGAAGGCTGATGAGGACAGAGGGTCGGCAGAGGAGGTTCCAGTGCCTGAGACCCACTTATCTTTTGAGAATCACCCATCCCAGAACCAGCCTGCCCTATTCACAGTGACGTGAATGCACCTTGGTGTCTCAGTCTGACAGTCCAAAAACAGAGGCATTGTAATTCTGTGAGCATTTAGCAACTGTGGTCTGGCTTAGAGTTATCTCGAAGTATAAAAACAATTGAACGAGAAAGCCGGACGTGCGCAAACTGAATTAAAGCTGAAGAAAGGAAACCAATTTCAAATACTTAACCTCTAAACTTGCTATGTTTGCTTTCACATCTCTAAAATGGGGATAATACTATTACTCTGAAGGTATTATAAGACTTCAAAATACATCTAATTCTGTAGTTGTCAAAAGGAAGGAGAAATTTCAAATCTGCTTGGAAACAGCACCTTCACCTTTCTTTAAGGGTAGGGTTGAGTACAGGTAAGAAGTGCTCTTCAATGTGATTTTAAAGTGTGGAGAGAGCATCTGATTTTATTTCTTTCTTCCTTACCAATCAGCTCACATCCTGCTACAATTTTGCCAGAATGTGTAATCTGTAATTCACAAGGAGGCAGGACCATGGCCTCAGTAGTTGTCTGCCGTCAGGATAAATCTGACAGCGCGAGGAATTCCTCCTGTGGGTACCAGTGCGGTGATGGAGCGGCGAATCCCAACCACGATTGGGTGTATCTGCTGTCTGTCAGGCTGCCGGGCAGAGCGCGGGCGCCCGGCGGCCCGCTGGACCAGAGGAGCAGATGTGCTGGCTGTGGAGGGACCGGCTCTCTTCTCAATGGAAAGAAACGCTGCCCTTCGCTTCCTGCTTCTCTTTCTGTGTGTGGGATTCGCAGCGTCTGTGGAACAAATGATTGCGACGGTGGATGGCAGGTCAGTAATGGAGTGTGTATCCACGAACTCTGTTGGTGGAGTTGAGTGCATGTTTTAAATGTAATTTGGTCATTTGTGCTGTATAGAAGCAGATTCACTTGCAGTTTAGAATGACAGGTCATCATTTTATTTTTCTTTTCAGCTTTGAAAACACTTGGGGCTAATACAGAAATGAATTATTTTGAAGTCTACACTGCATTAAAAATGTAACTTTAAAACAATTTTATAGACAATACTAGAAACAGTAGTTTTAAAATGAGTATTCTGTGGGCATCTGCCTTATATTTCATTATATTTTAATGACTCTTACCCTGACTTTCTCTGGTCTGTGTGAGAACAAAGTTATAAATAGAATAACGGCAAGGGTGTGAAAACTACTCCAAGAAGCATAGGTGCTAAAATATTCTACTTGTGTGGAATAAATATTTGAAGCATGAATTCAATATTACAAAGAGGTGTTTAATTTATGAAATTACTAGAGATTTGGGATTTATCATTTTTTATAGTGCTATTTTGTTCTCTAATGAAATAAAAATAGGAAGCCCAAATCATAGCAGGGAAAAGAGAGGACTTTCTAGAGCCAAGCATTACAAAAGCGAAAACAACCTAAACTGTATTAGTTGAATCATGCCCCAAAGTCACTAATAACAGATCAAATATGCTGATGAAGATCACAGCTAGCAGTAAAATCTCTGCATTTAAGGCAAGAAGGACATGTGGTGATTTGCTTAAGCTTATATTAAGAGATCTGGTAGTCAGTCACCAATAAATACTGCAATATGTTTTCATTTAAACAGCTTACTTGCTGTTCTGCTCTGCCAGTTTTCAGATTTGTTAATGTCTTCTTAGCATAATTGCACTTTTCTGCAATCAGATCAAAATCTGAGAGAGAGCAAGCAGTGGAGCATTACATCAACTTTATTCTAATAAATATTAAGAAATGAATCTTGATGCCAATGAATGGAATGGGGATTTTGCGTTTACATTCAGTGGCAGTGGGATTCTGCTTGCACAGTGTTAATATGCTACAAGTTCTATGAGCTCAGTTTCTTTTTTTATGTTAAAAATGAAAGCTTGAGTATCATGTCATTATTATCAGGCATCCATTAAAGTGCAGATCAAACCCCCATACTCAGTAAATTGTAAAATAATTATGTAAATCTTTCCCCACACATGAAGCTACCAGAAGATGACACAGGATACTTAAAATTTAAAAACTATAGGAATCATGGGCTTTGTAGACATTTCTCAATGCTAGAACTTAAATAGATACATTTAAAACTTAATAACATTTTGTGTTAGAATGTTTCTCAGGAGGAACTAGCTTTTGCCCGCAATGGGTGCTCCCAGGTTTACACATTTATAATTTTAATAACTTGATTGAAATTACTTATGATCAATGTCCCTAGGACTACAACCAGTTCATTGCTACTAGGCATTCAGCAAGCATTTATCACCTTTCATCATAACTTTGGTTTTAGTGCCTTTGAAGGTTCACATGTTATTGTTCAATTAAAAGCTTCATAAATTAATTGAAACTAGTTCAGCAGCCAGCGAAGTAGTCTGCAGCCGCATAATATTAGTATCAGAGTGATAACTGTGTAGTAATTGAAATCCTGTGGTAGAGTACATTTTGCCATCTGATGCAGTTTGTCAGAGCAGCAATATGAAGAGTAAAAGACAGTGTGAATATGGCTTCCTTTAACTTGATGTTGTGAAAGCTGACCATGGCCTCCACGCTCAACCACTGTTGAGCATCAGGTTTATTCACGTGGATCATTTCAGCGGGTAAAAGACTGTGCATGTGAAGGTCTTCAAGGGCTGGATTCTGCATGAACTTTTTCAGAGGAACAAGCCAGACTTGGTCATCTTATGTAGATGTATAATGTCATCTGATAAGAGGGAATTTACACTTCTTTATACTTATAATCTTATTTAATTGGATTTACATAGTGATTAGTCATCCCGGTGCTTTGTATTAGGGCTAATCCAATTTCATGCAGGTTCCTGACATACTTGGTATGGTAAATTCAACATAAAACATATGTGTCTGGGTGTATCTGGGATAGCTATTTACAAATTGGTATGGACAAATATTAGTCATCAAAACATACACCATGTGTGCAACTGAATTTGAAGTTTTAGGGTAGAGTGACGGAAAAAGATGATAATAGTCTAGTCTCTGATTGTGCTAAACATGATTTGCTGTCACTGATTTGTAGGCCTAGCCACTGTTTGCTGATAGTTTTGCAGGCAATGGAGAAGAAGGCTCTAGTGCTAGCTAGTTTCATGTCTCTTGTACATGTGTTTAACATTTTTTATAAACAAAAGGGAGTATATATTTTTAATGTGTTATTTTCCTGGGTTTTCTTTCAATGCTTTTGTTCTGTGAAACATGTTCCAGCTGAGGGCAAAAGGGCTCAGATTTGCCCTCAGAGCTGCCAGAGGGCAGCTGCCAGAGATTGCCTGTGGATTCCCCAGCTTGACTTTCGATTGGAAAGCCGATGATTTGGCAGCAGGATTGCTATTGAAGGCCACCTATTCCCATCACAGACCACACACTTCTGCAGCACCTCATGGTTATGAGTGTCAAAGGCAGCTGACAGCCACGATTACATCAACATCAACATTACATCAACATCAGCATCAACTTGTGCTTGCTCAGAAATGGGGAGATGATCCTCCGCTTATGCCACTGAACAGACTGTGCCATAGTGATCTGGCTCTAGTAAGACAAAGCAAAGACTGCTAACCTTGCCATGATGGCTTTCCCTCTCCTTTCTCTATCTGGGCTGCATGCATTGTGCAGGAGGAAGGGAGGCAGCCAACATTGCTAATGAACAGACTAACGAACGGGAGTGCCTAGGTGGAGTTACTGCACTTGTGTGCCTCTGCCTGCCTCCCAAGTGTGCCTGCCATGTGGCTGATCGTATTTGTCATACTAAAGTACTTAGCGGTGGTTCCCGGGTCACTGTCTCTGCTGCATTCCTCACGAAAGCATGAGTAATTCATTAACTGTGCACATTCATCTATATTTGAATATCTTCATGCTGACAGCAGACACTTGACATTTCATCTGGAGCAGCACGGCTGCACATCACTGGGATGCAGGGGAGTCGAACTGCATTGTCACGAGCTCCCGACCTGCGCCCGCGGGCTGTGTGGGGGCCGGCTGTAACCGTTCTGCTCAGGATGTAACCCCACAGGGGCGTTTGCAATTGCCTCATATATTCATTGTATGCTCTCCTCAAGGCTTGGTGTTGCCTATCAGTTAGCATTCCTCAAGGTGATATAATGGCCGTGACCATGGTATTAGCCTTACCCCAGATGGGAAGCTAAGTAATGATTTTTTTTTTTTTTAATTGACAATCAATGAAAACGAAAATAATCCTTCCTCTTCCCAGAACAACATTAAAAACTTTCAAGTCCAGTGAGGGAATGAAATGAGTTACACAATTTTACACCAGTGTCCTCTCGTCCCCATGTTTTAGTCTGCACACTACAGCATGGTGATTTCCGAACTGGAGTAACGGCCTATGAGCTTTTAATTATGTATACAGGGAGGATTTAAAAGTATAACTAAATATATATAGGTACAACTAAATACAACTACAGTTATTGTAACTAAAAAATTTACATTTCCTTTTGGTGTGCCTCATTTTTATAGCCTTTTTAAAATTGCCTTTTCCAGCCTGGAGGCACAGTCTGTCATGAAGAAAAACTAGAAAAGAAAAACAAGGCTGCATCAAATCACAAAACCTATGTTCCTGATCGTTAAACAATTTAAGAGAGAGTTTCATCTGAGCAAGAAAATTAGGTTTGTCCCATTTCAGCCATGTCTTTTGTTACCTGTCAAAATGAGGATTATTATGACCCTTCTCTGAAGGCTGCTCGCCACCAGGACAAGACCTTCGAGCGGCTTAGAGACCTCATCTTAGTGCTAACCCCGGCTCTGAAAGTACAGTGAGGGAGAGTGGGACCCACTGTGAAAGCGCACAGCCTCCTTGAGTCCCTGGGATTTACAGCTCCGGCTGAGGAGAGGTGGTCTCACTGTATGTAGTTAAAACTGCCAGGCTGATTTTAAAGAGTTACCTACCTTGAACTTTTTTTGAACCTAAGATCTTTTTAAGGTTCTTTCAGCTCAGATCACAATCACTGCTGCGGTGCTGCAGAGCCTGGCTGTCTTTTCGTGCTGTGTTACATTTTCTCTGGAGACTGTCTTCTGCTTTATTGCCCTCGTTGCTGAAGGGACCAAACAGCCTGCCTGATGGTCTGGAGCAAAGCTGCTCCTCAGTCCGGGTGTTTGGTGGCAAAGTGACAAGCTGGACTACAGGCTTTGCTTCACTTTTGTCTCTTTTGCCTTCTGGGTTTGAGGAGTTTACAAGGGGACACAGATCTATTTGCAGCAGCAGAAAGAATGCCTGCAAAAGGACATTCTCGCTGGAGAGACACTGGTCAGAAAAAGGAGCGTTGCATGTGAAACCTGGGCTTTGCTGAAGTGGGTGACATTGCCTTGGGTTTCAGCCAAGCCAGGTCTAGGGTGATCAAACTCCCTGACTGCCAGAGCTGCAAGGGCATGACAGCAAGCAGGGCAGGCTGTTAGCCATCCCATGTTTCTCCTTTGGTGGTTTTACGTTGTTCGGACTCATATTTATCTGCCAGTAAGGATGCTGCGATGGAAATTAGGCTGGGATCACTCCTGCAGTATATGCTAGTGGGTAACACAGATCCCCCTGCCCAGGGAGTCCACTGGGGAGTGGGTTCCCCAGTTCTTATGTGCTGGGGTTTCAAGTAGTTTGCTTTTGTGGTGGGTTGGAAAGCCTGTAGGAAACAAGGCAAGAAAAGAAGATGGAGGTGTATTTCCATGGGAAGTGGCTGTGAGGCGGCTCTGGTCCCACCATCACTTACAGCCTGGAAAGCACTGTGCAGGCAGGGTGTGAAGGGTCTCTGTGCGACCATGCTCAGCTGTGAGTGCGGGAATGCTGGTGTTTTCACCTGCTAGGGAATGCTGATGGCAGGCTTGAGAAGCAGACACATGTCCTCGGATCAGTAGATCAGTCCCCTGTAGGGGGCTGCAGGTGCCAGGGAAGCTGCCGTGGTGTGGAGGGGGCAGGAAGGTGTTCCTGTGGCTCAAGGAGTGAAGAGAGCCTGGTCCTAAGGGAGAGCCTGGTTTCTTGGTCTTTGTCTGACCTTGTAGGTCTTTCGGTGATGTATATGAATCTACTGGGCTTGATTCTCTACTTCAGGAAAGCAGTTCATACTTACACCAGCTGAAGACTTATCCCTAAATTATACCAAAGAAGAAAACCAAAGGCTGAAAATTTCACGTGCCTGGTAGTTGTTAGCTGAGATGTGCTTCACTTGCTCTCTACCTTGCAACTGACTTCCATGGGGTTTGGGATTGCCTGGAAACCATTCAGGACCTGTCTTTTGAAGGCCGTACATCTGGGCTTAAAGCATACTTGCCCAGTGCATTTGATGTGTTCTGGAGGAATTCCATGTGTTGCTTCTGAACCTCAGTCGGGGCTGAGGATGATGCAGCGCTGTCCTTATGTTCTGCTTGTGGGCTGCAGCTCAGTGTCTAACCCAGAACTGGTGTCCCATGGAAAGGGACAAGACGGGTAATGAAGACTTCAGTCAATATGGTAAGGACATGTGAATGCCTGGCGGGGCTGATCCACCTGAGGGATCTCTGAAAAGGAGGCATTTTTAGCCTGGGTGCACTGGCCTTAGGGTTAATTTGCCCTGTCCCGGTGGCATTAGCCAACAAAGGATCTGAGTTACGTTTTGAATGTTTTATTGAATGAAGAAGAAACAGGAGCTCTTCCCAGCACGCTTGCTGCAGACTTTAAATCTAGATGCTGTGCAGTAAATATTTTTCTCCTCTCTTCTAGTTCACGTGCATTTTCAGATCAAGATTCTCTGCAAAGCAATGGTAAGGCTTTTTTTCTTCAGTGGGCTGAATGGCTGGATGCTATCTCTGCTAGTGTAGCTGTAAAAGATCCTAATTCCCAGATGTTTCTTCTCTTGGCATTAGTGACTCTTCTGTCAAATGTATTGTTAAAGCACATTCCTCTTTAAAAATACACTTTAAAGGATTTGCCTGGTTAAAATAATAATTTACTGACCGACTCTGAGATACAGTGAGAACGTAGAAGAAAGAAGTATTCGCTCTTTTTTTTTTTTTTTTTTTAACCCAAATGAAAGCAGAGTTAAATGTTTAAAGGATGAAGCTGTGAGAGTGTCCATGAAATGATCTGTTATCTGTGAAACTTCACTCTCTGGGCAAGCAGTGAGGCCATCAGGTTATTTGTCATAGCTTCCCTGGACAGTGCCGGGGAAGAAATTCCCACCCATAGTTACACCCTTTTGCCATGCAGTTCAGCACACACCTCTTGACAATGGAGTTTGCGTTACGTGTGTTTGGGATGAATAAATACATGTGTAGGCTGAATCCTGTCATTTTGGGATACTGAGATTCTTCCCAGTAAGCGTGGCAAGATGTTCAATGAAAACAAGAGGAACCTCGTTGTATGACTAAGGTGAAGTAAACTAGAAAATGCCTGTATTTGATGGCAATATCTGCACTAGCCAAATATTTTCCAAAACAGAGTCAGGTATTCTGAAATACCTGTTTTGTGCAAGGATAATTATGGTTTGTATAAGAACCTGCAAGGTTATGCTTTTAGAAATGATTGGATGTTTTCTTTGTAGGCTAATAACACATTTTCTTCTGCAGGTCGACATTATGATGGTGGTGTGAAGCCAAAATTTAATGTAAATCAAGTAGCAATTACACAGGTAATGTTTGAAGGAACTGGATCTGTGAAGTTTTTTTCACAGCACATTGAGATCTTTTAATTTGCATTATTGAGTTAAATAATAAAGAAAGGCAGAGGTGCTGAATGCCTTCTTTGCCTCTGTCTTTACTCCTGCAGGCTTTCCCCACGAGCCCCAGGTTCCTATAGCCCCAGAAGAAGTCAAGATAGAGGAGGAGTTTACCATGATAGATGAGGATTGGGTTAGGGATCAGTTGAGTAATCTGGACATCCATAAATCGATGGGTCCAGATGGAATGCATCCAAGGGTGCTGAGGGAGCTGGCGGAGGTCATTGCTAGGCCACTCTCCATCATCTACAGTAAGTCATGGGCAACAGGAGAGGTGCCTGAGGACTGGAGGATAGCAAATGTCACTCCAGTCTACAAGAAGGGCAAGAAGGAGGACCCGGGCAACTATAGACCGGTCAGCCTCACCTCCATCCCTGGTAAGGTGATGGAACAACTTGTCCTTGGCACTATCTCTAGGCATGTCAAGGACATGGGGGTCATCAAGAGTAGTCAACATGGTTTTACCAAGGGTAAGTCATGTTTGACTAACCTTATAGCCTTCTATGAGGATATTACTAGGTGGATAGATGATGGTAGAGCGGTAGATGTGGTTTATCTTGATTTCAGTAAAGCATTTGACACCGTCTCCCACAGCATCCTTGTAGCTAAGCTGATCAAGTATGGGTTTGGTGATCAAGCAGTGAGGTGGATCAAGAACTGGTTGAAAGGAAGAAGTCAGAGAGTCGTAGTCAATGGGGCAGAATCTAGTTGGAGGCCTGTGACTAGTGGAGTCCCTCAGGGGTCGGTACTGGGACCGGTGTTGTTCAACATCTTCATCAACGACCTGGATGAGGGTACAGAGTGTACCCTCAGCAAGTTTGCNGTCTGGAGAAAAGGAGACTGAGGGGTGACCTCATCAATGTCTTCAAATACCTAAAGGGGGAGTGTCAGGAAGATGGAGAGAAGTTGTTTTCAGTGATGACCAGTGATAGGACAAGGAGTAATGGATGTAAATTGGAGCATAGGAGATTCAAGAGGGATATCAGGAGGAATTTTTTTACTGTGAGAGTGACAGAGCACTGGAACAGGCTGCCCAGAGAGGTTGTGGAGTCTCCTTCACTGGAGACATTCAAAACCCGCCTGGACGCGTTCCTGGGTGATGTGCTCTAGGTGACCCTGCTCTGGCAGGGGGGTTGGACTAGATGATCTTTCGAGGTCCCTTCCAACCCTATGATTCTATGATTCTATGATTCTATGATTCTAATGCATTGTTTACAAGAAATAGCCAACAAAACTGTCTAAATCATTGTGATGTGGTACTGATTCTCCACCTGCTGTACAAGATATCTCTGCTTTTCTGAGAGGTGAGTGAGGTGGGACTTCAGTTGCCGTCACTGGCTCATGCTGGCTGGCAGTGGGTTTTGGCACAGGCTTTTACTGAAGCAACCAAATCCTGTCATCCATATTCTGTACAGTGCCATTCGACCACTGCAGCATTTTGCTTACATCACTTAGTACTAAAAGAATAGCTGAAACAAAACTGCTAATTGTTTAAATTTAGTGGGAGTTTTTCCTGGGTTCCAGCCTGTAGGTCTCATCACAAACTGAGCATAAAAAGCTTCCTTATCAAAACCCCTGCAAATGATGCAATCTAATGTAAATAAGCTGTTCATTAAATCTCTCTCATCTGTACTTCTGAGAAGACAGCCTTATCATTTATACAAATGACAGCCATAGTCAACATTTTCCTGCTGGCTGTTGCATCACGTTTTCTGACCGTGATCTTACCTTGTTTTCAGCTTGTTATGTGAGTACTTAGTAATTTTAATCCTAAAGCAGCCTTGTGCGATATGTAAGGTCAAGTATCAAAAGGGGTCTTTCAGGGTCTGAGCTGGGAGATGTGATTCGCTAATCTGAACAGAAAAAAAAATATCTCTCTAAGCCAAGACAAAGCTTTGGGGCTTAACCGTGTCCCTTCTGGAGCCTGGTAAGTTGGTTTTTATGACTGAGACTCAGAATACTTCTCTTGTTTGCACATGATTTGAACTTCCTTAATCATATGATGTGCAAAACAGCCATGCAGAGGTTATATATATATCATGTTCAAATAGCACATATGTGTAGATGGAAAAGAGCTGCTGTCTGGAAATTTCAAACTGAAATATGGAAATAACAGTTAAATTTTGAAGTCCTTTCTGAGCCCTAACTCACTGTCTCAAATTATATATTGCCTGACAGCCAAATTGTCCTCCTTCTGCCATGAAATTTGGCTTAGATATGATAACATTTTTCTGATGTCTACAGATGACATGGAAGCTGCAGTCCTCAGGTTTTAATTTTGTGAATGACTGATTTTGTAAAGTCAGGGTTCCACAATTGAGCTGTCCTCTTCTGCAGCAGGCATTTTCCTGGTTTTAAAGCCATCAAGAGCCAAACTGTCTGCAGGTAGAGGTAGACTTGGACATTTCTTTCACCCAGACAGATGCTTTTGGCATGGTAGGCTGTGTCCTTGGCCCAGACTGGACCCTCTTCAGTGTTGAAGTAATTCTTACAGGTGTCCTAGAGAGTATTCTGCTGGGGTGAGCACCTTGTCTTCTAGTTTTGCTTCAATTTTTGATATTGTGCAGCTCTATGGTGAGACAAGAGCATGCCAAGAATGTGGTTTGCCCTAGTGGTACTATCCTGGTAGAATAAATATAGCTTGTATTGGCTCTCTGGACAGTTGTGCTGGAGCTGGAGGTCTGTGTGGTGCCATTCCCATGGTGGGAAGGGGTTAGCCACAGATTTCTCTGCTTCCTCAGTTGAGTACTGTTGTGGCTGAGAGCTGGCTCCACAGATACTCTTCAAGTGTTGTCCTTGTTTATTCTGCTATGATGGAGAGTAACTCCTGGAACACACATCTTTTGATACTCATCTTTTATGTGGTGAATCAGGTTGTCAGCTACAACTTGAGCAGGAAAGGACAATGGGAAAGAGCATCCTGGAGGCCATTCACCCACAGCCACTACAGCCCTCTCAACGTCACGGTTAATGGCATCCCCTGCATTCTCTTCTGGGCCAAGAGGATCATGATTAAGTTTGAAAACCACACGCAGCTGGATTTGACGGAGAAGACATTTGGTGTCCATGCAACAGTGGATGTTGGAGATTCAAACTGCAGTGAAGACAATGCAATGTAAGGTGCCATTCTACTCTGCCAATGGAACTAGTACCAGATAACAAGTCTAGTAAACACATACTGAAGGAAAAGGACTTTCTATTATGTGGTGCAGACCCCCAGGGACAAGCTCTTTCCTATAGTGTCCTGTTGTTGCAGGAAGCAGGCCAGCATGGGTAAGATCATATTTCAGACTAGTCTTTCATGGGGCACATAGATGTATGTAGCTGTCTTCATCTCTTGCAGTGGTGTAGTCAATACTTGTGGCCAGCCAGTTTTGCTTTCAGTGTCTCTGAGGCTGAAGCTGTCGATCTCTTTAGTTTACAGCTGGTTTACATAGCTGCTTGGGAGATTGAATAGTGGATCCTTTGCTGAATATGAGGTCTTAGGGGCTGGCTCTGCATGTCTAGTTATCCCTTCGCAGGATATGTGCCAGCAATAATGTAATGTAAACCGCTGGTACAAGTTGCAAATGTGTATTTATAAACAGTTAGGTAGCCCTGAGTCCCAGGATGTGATCTGTGAGTTACTGAAGCCGAAGAGTGAATTCACTACAGGTTTGCGTGTAATCCAAAGAGTCTCAGAAAACCTGAACTTTGCATCCCAGTCTGCCATTAATTTCTTCAGCATGAAGAGCACAATGCTTTGCTTCTGCTAAACCTGAATGGGAGCCATATATTAACCTAACTGCATGCAAAATTCTCCAATCCCATGGCTATATTAGAAGGGCATGTAGGTTTTTTGATTTCCTTTGTAGTGTACCTGACCACTTCTCTCCCACCATGTAGTATGCTGGCTGTCTTCATGTTTAATACCAGGTCATTGATTCCACTCTGGTAGGCAACAGTCTAAAAATTAGGAGGTGGATACCTAATTGGGCACCTGCTGAACATAAGTATTGAGTCTACCCCATAAATGGAGTTTAAATCTGTAATGACACCCAAGAACACACATAACAAAACTAAACCCATCAGTTCATTTAGCTTATATGCAACATTTAACCTGTACATCTAATCATGCTTCCAGAGAAATTATACATCTGTGAAAGATAAATCCAGAAATTTTAGTGATGTTACAAGAAAATTAAAAGTATAATTGAAAAAGAAGCCATGTTTTCTGCCTGTGGTATCATAATATTTAACAAGGCATTTTGAGTTTTATGTCATCAGCGTGTGAACTAATCCAGCACTGTGTTTTGAGAGGCAGAGATAGAGAATGGATTAATATTTTTCTTTGGACAGTGCTTGCACAGTGTCCAGGCTTTCTCTGTTTGTGACTCTGCCCCCCCCAGTGAGTGGGTTGGGGTTGGCAAGGGGCTGGGAGTGGACAATGCCTGGATAGCTGACCCGAGTTGGCCAAAGTTATATTTATTCCCTGCCATATAATGTCATACTCAGCAATAAAAACTGGGGTAGAGGAAGAAGAAGTGGGTAGTGGTTGTGTCTTCCAGGGTGGCCATTGCTGAGATTTGCTGGGCATTGGTCTGCTCGTGGGAGATGGTCAGTGATTGCCCTGGTAAAACTTTGATGATTTTGTTTTTCCTCTTCCCTTCACTTATTAAACTCTGTCTTGACCCATGAGTGCTCTCTCTTTCGCTGTTCCTGTTGTCTCCCCTGTCCTCCTGTGGGGTGGGCAGAGCGAGTGAGCGGCTGTGTGGGTCTTAGCTGCTGGCTGGGGTCAACGCACCACAGGGCTGTATATTCTGCTTGATGTGTTATGTTGGAAGCTATTTGGGAATTTGTGGAATACATTATTAATTAAAAAAGCTGCAGGAAGAGTCAGGAAGCAGAACTGCTGTGCAACATACCCTTGACATGCCTTTTATTGGCATTTTACCATATCTGAAATTTGATTTCAAAATCTGTGGGTCCAGGGCCATCTTATCTGCCATGTCTTCTCATCTTTCTCTTTGTTCCTCCCATAGTTTTCTGAGTAGGGACTCAGAATCTGACTAGGACAAACCAGGGACACAGTTGCTAAGGCAGGCAGGACCTTGATACTTATTTTGAAGCTGAGGCTGGCATGGTTTCGCTGGGTCAAGACACATACTGTGACTACTGAGCATTTTATCCTCTTTTCTGTGGAGAGAGAGAGGAAAATGCTACCCCTTTCCAATGGTTTTGCGTTCTTCCATGTTCTATACTTTGCTTATTTGGGATACATTAAGAAAGACTACTCCCACTGACTCCTGTCCTTTGAATGTGCTCCAGAATCCTAACCAGAAGGGAGGTTGCTAGGAGGGATTTGTCAGGACATTTGACAGATCTGTGGCATCTCTGCTAGATTCCATGTATCAAGACATTAGAAACTGTATGTTTCAAGTATCCATTCATTCATTGCCACTGACAGCATCCAAATACTGATCAAGGCCCTTATATGTAGAAATCATGCTCTATGGATAGGATAATGGATAATCTGGGCTCACGGGTCAGGAGTAGACTCTGCGTAATTGCCAAGTATGAATCTTGGGTAGACTTTCATTCAGCCTGCATGTGACCGTAGCAGAGAAGAAAGGGAAAAACTGGCTTGAATGTTGCTCTGTAATCTCAGGTTTAAGGACTGACCTAAATGATGCCAGTGGGTGGCTGAGTGCTCACAGGATGCATTGCCCAGTTTTTCTCACCCCAGAAAAGTCCCTTAAACTTCTCCCTTCTCCAGCTTTCTTTGTTAAGACAATACTCTCTTCTGGCTTTAGGCCAGCTTTCAAAGTGGTTTATACTGTCTAATCAATGCAAAGTAGCTGGAGCCAGTCAAACACACTGTTTGACAACAAACACATATGCATTTGCTATATGAATATAATAATCTGACCTGTGGGGTTTTTTATGCACCAACTTCTGTATCAGGCCAGTGAGTTAAATGCCATATTTGTCTGTGTTAATCTACAATTAACTATCTATGATTTCCCTTTGTAATAAAGCACGTGACAGTTTAGCTCCAGTGTCCTGACTATTGGACCAGTGTTAGTCAAAGTACAAGAAGAAATCTAGATCTTCTATGAAATCATGGGGCTAGTTTTTTGGTTTTTTTTAAAATATTCTTCAGATTGAAGTTTGGAAGTCTTTCAGATGCTGCATGTTTTCACTGTATTTTGTCTCTAACTTAGTCTGAAAAGTTTATGTCAACAATGAGACTCTATTATGCGGGTTTTAAGGGGCAAAACATTATTGTTTAAGCAAAAAAAAAAAAAAAGTACACCACTTAATCATGCAGTGCTACAGTGCCTTAATTCCAGAGATGGTGGAAGGACAGTAGAGCATGCATTAGTTTACAATTAACCCGCTGGGGCCTTTCAATTTAGTAAACTTGAGGTGCCCATGCTCACCACAGACGAGCATCTACCTCACAGTCAGTATATTTGTATTGCTCTAATAATGAACATGTGTGAAATTTTAACTCAAATGTCATCTGCATTTTTTATGCTCTAGTATTTTAAAAGATGAGAATAGTGCGGTTGTTTACACTTTCTAATGGCACATAGATGTGATACATGACTAAGATATCAGGGTTAAAAAAGGAGAACACAGATCAAATGAACCTAATTGTCAGCTGATTTTGGAAGCGGTGGGATTGAATTGTGTTGAAAGTTAAGCATACAGTTCTATTCTTTCTGGATAGTCTAGGCCTTGTTCAGATCAACAGGTGAACTCAGTTTCACTGGAGGAAGATTTAATCCTTTCAAGTTTTTTTCCCACTGAATTCAAAGGTATACTGAGGAAAAGGCTCCATTTATAACTATGCTTAATATTCTGTGCTGCTTTTTCTCTTAAGATATCTGGAGTTTTCATCAAGTCTGACATTACTTGTTTTTTGACCTAGGCTTTCTCTGAAGTTTGGTGACATTGGCAATCTAAAAGGACTTGTTATTAGGTAAGTTTATATGATAAAGAAAATACAAGATAATCACGTTAATATCCATTGTTAGGCAGTTGTTTGTGCAATTTGTTTTAGGAGAATTTGTGCTAGCAAAAATAATGTGATAGAACCATTGATTGTACAATCAAGACACCCGCATTTAATATGTCTGTCATTTGCCTTCCTTGTTTTACTGAGGGATATCTTCTTCTGTATTGACTGTTCTATTCATGAGAAGAGCTCAGGTCATCTGTTTTGCATAGAATCTTCCCACATCTGAAATTTTGGCTAAACCTTGCTAGTTAGCTGCATTGTTGTCTGGGAATTTTCCCACAAGAACTGGTAGTGTGGGCTGCTCAGGCATCAGACTGTGACTGACTTTATGTTTGCTTCTTGGTGATCAAACAGCATTTCTTGATAAAGAGTTTTCTGTATCTTGGATGGAAGTACAATATCAATGTTGTACCATTTTTTCTCAGTCATTTAGGGAAAATCTCCCATCTTTCCTCTCAGTGTGTGGGAAAGCAGCAAATTCCTCCAGCCGCAATAGTGCAGAAACTCAAATTATTTTCCAGAGTGAATCGAAGGAGCTATAGCTCACAGTGATATAAATGTGTGAAACACTGGTAATACCAGTGTGCCTTCTAAGATTGCTCAACATGTGAACTTAATAGTTGCAGCTCTTAGTTATACTTTCTTTCTCATTAATCTTTTTTCCCCGTACAACAATTTCAGGTTCTTATTAACAACCAGCTATTACGAGCTGTCTGTTCAGAACTGGTTCAGTTTACACAGACTGCAGCTTCTTTACAACCACTCCATACAAGCAACGTTTAATGCAACCAGAATATACGCACCGGCAAGTTACTCCTACCACTGTGAGCATGTGAGCAGCTTGCAGAGATATGATGCACTTCTCATACCCAGCTCTGCAGATGACCTGTCAAAGCTGTGGGAAGTCACTTTTATTGATTTCCAGGTAATGTCATGAAATTATGCCAAATGGGTCCCATAGGTAGACTGATGGGGAATTTTGCACTTAGCTGCCAAGAAAATATAATTACCTTCCATGTATAGTTTATAGGATCTCCACGGAACTTGAAAAAGTAATGAAGACTTAAATTATTATACTTATCTTTCTGTCAAAGGAAATGAAGAGCTATATAGATTTTCTGTAGTCTCTTGCTTGAGTGTCCTTTTAATGTAAGGAGTGATTTAACTTTCAGTGTTACATCTCTCTGAGCTGGGCTCTTAAAGCTGGCATCAATGACAGCATCAGTCACCACATGTGAGATTCATCTCACTTCACTGTTGATGCCTAGTAACCAACCTTGTGTCCTGATCACAGTCACCCCAGCCTGCCTCTAAAGCCAGTGGATAATTCCTCTGACTCATTTTAAGTCCTTATTTTAGGATGAGATTACTCATCTTCTGAAAGTGCCTATTTCTCTGCATTTGACAATGAAGGAGCCTAAGATAACTGGACTAGGATGTCTTGCTTTTAGACACGTAAGTAATAGGGCATGAGCAGCTGAAAAAGGGGACCGAGGGAGAAAGCTGATCCCCTTTTCTCACCATGTGATAAATGCCCATGAACTGATTTAGTGGAGCGAACAGTCAATTCCCTGAATGCCAATGTGGTAAACTTCATATTAGAGCTAAAGCCACAAGTGAAACTTTCTGGTATTAGCCATAGTTGTATGCAACTTCAGGTGGTTTAGATGATTTGCACACTTTTATCAGGTGAGAAGAATCTAATATTAGGGTAGGCCATTGAGAATATTTCCTTGTTTGTTATGTTGAAGTTTATGCGGTTTGAAACAGAGACTCTGGAGATTCCCAACAAGTGATGCTGGAAATGCACCATTAACCTGAAAGGTACTGTGCTTACAATTAAATATTACTGGGCTATCAAGAGTGATCATAGAAGATTTTAAACACAACTGCAAATCCTTTGGGCCACAGAGTGAAGGGGATTAGAGCTGCTGGCACGTTCTAGAAGACTGACCTCGATAAACTCTGAGCATTAACTCCATCTAGCACTGGTAGATAAAATCTTGCAATATGCAGATATTAAATTAAAAATTCTTACGGCCATCAGGAGCAAATTCATGAAGTGGTTTGTAACCAAGACACAAGTCCCTTATTTAATATGAGCCCTTTTGTTCTCTTTGTAGATTCAAGGTTTTAACATTCAAGAAGGACATTTTGCCTATGCAAAAGACTGTGCATCCTTTTTCTCCCCAGCGATACTTATGGGACTGGTTATGTCGCTGATTCTGCTGCTGGTTCTTGCCTATGCTCTTCATATGTTGATCCACCTGAAATCTCTTGACAGGCACTATGAATGCAAAGCTTCTCCTGCCTATTTTGCTCAGATGAAAGACAATGACTTGGGAGATGAGAAGGAGCCACTGAGAAACAGTGGAAATGAATCCTATGAACTTAGAAACCAAGAGTTCTGTAAAATCTATATTTAGCAGTATGCACCTGTCTGAGTGAAACAAGTGGTATTTTCTTCTGCTGGCGCTGTTGTATGTAGTTTGTGCAGATTTTTCACCAACTGATGAAAGGAAATGTAGATAACAGACTGTTTAGCCAGTTACTGTCATTTGTTGATAACCATCTCAAAGATGCCTTGGGAAAAAAATGGGGGAAAAAAATTTCCATTGTGACTAAGAGATTTTATGGCATGGGAGTTTATTCCTGTAGTACAAATTCAAAAAACTTTTCATCCAGTTTATTAAATCTTGAAGAGAGAATCAGTAACGTAAACTTCGAAATTAAATAAAGATACAAAAAATTGCAAAATAATAAAAAAATCATCTCTTTGCTTATTCTCTCAGAAGGCAGTGTTTTTCCTGGTTTTGTATTTGCTTCCTCCACCCTGCTCTGTGTCCTGACAAAATAGCATCCATTCCTTTCTTGGTGTATGTTTTCCTTTTATTTTCCAAATTGCATCCCCTCCTCTTTGTCCTTATAAACTCCTTTTCCTCCTTTGTAGTCTTCAGAGCCGTATAAGCTGTGTATTATCCATTACACTGACGAAATAGTGATGGCTCCGGTACAGCAGCATCTTGATACTTTTCTCTGTCTAAGCTGGAGGCTTACTGTAAGGATCTAGGGGGAGAGCAGTAGACATCTGGTCAAAGGCTTACCCTTAACTTCCCGGCTGATCACCGTGCCAAAAGACGGATTATAAGCATTATACAATGTAATTCTAGGTTAATTTCTTTTCTATACAAATCCCATCAGTCTCCTTTGGGAATTTTACCTGAATGGAGATAGCCAGTGCTGTAATTGAAAATACATATAAACAAAGTGGTGGAAGCTTCCTAGCAGCAAAAAGGATACTGTGGTATAATTTTCACTCCCCCTTCTGAGCACTTAAGATACTGTCTTCACACTCAGCCTTTCTTCTGTTAGAATCATGGTTTGGACAGTCCTGATTAGCCTGTAATTTGTCCCTGACTTCTAGCAAGGAAGAACGCAGTAATGTGCTAACTGTAGTGCTTTTAGGTCACAGGTAATAAAAGACCCCAGCATATTAGAAAAGCTGCAAAACTAGATTTAGTAAACAAATGCCTTTTTTATTTTAGATAACAATTTTATTTTAGGTAATAATTTTAGGTAATAGATCTAATTAGTTGTTTGTGGTCTTTGTAAACTATACTGTGGTGGTCTTAAAACACCTCAAGAGAAGTCCAGACATCTCTTCATTAGCCCAGATGACGCACAGACTAGACGTGGAGTCCAAAGCAGTCAGTTGATTTAGGAACACACTTCAGAGGCAAAAATCCTGCTGTCTTTGAAGTGTAACCAGAAGTAAGACAAGATTCTGGGGACTTGGCAAGGCTGCCTGTGGCCAGTTACTGCCAAACTTTATCTGTTTCGTAAAGGAAGCAAGCAAAAACATGAACGTCTGGGAACCTGAATGAGGTTAAAATGAGAAAGTGCAAATAAAACCCACAGTGTTTTATGTGAAGTGGCCAAACACTTGCCGGCTTGGTCCCCTCTGCTTGCAGACAGCGATGACAGATGTAGGCTGGTGACAACGTTAGGAGGAGTTCAGGATGCCAGTGCTAAATAGGTGATGTTCCTCAGAGTCTGGAGAGCAGTGCTGTTGTGCCTGGGCTTTGCTTGCCTGTCCGGCAATAAAAACCTTACGCTGATCAAGTGGTAGCCTGACTGTCAAAATTTCCGTCATTCGCTGGTGTGAAGCACCCGCCCTGCAGAGCTGTGCGTGGTGGCTTTGGGCACGGTGGTGCTCTCAAAACCTCGTGTTCTCTGAGGCACAAGTGCACTAGTTCCTCCCGCAGAGCTCACTTAACTTTCCAGTTAGCATCTGATGACACCATCGATATAATTCTCATCTGACATTTTCTTGCATGTTTTCAATGGGCAATATTAGCACCATTGCTGTAAGAGGTTCTTAGGAGAATGGTAAATTGGGAATAAGGGAGCTTCCCTCTAATCGTTTCCCTCACTCCTCAGGTCCTTCTAAACCTCCTTCCCTGGCTATTTTCCAACCTACCTATGTTCCCTTCACCTTATCTTGGTTTTGAGGGTGAGGTGATACCTGTGGGCTTTGTGCTTAAGAGACTCAGCACTGCAAATCTCCAGTGCGTGTCAACGCAGAGTTCTTTGGTGCAGAATTAAAAGATGGGCAGGGCCCTTTCAGCAGGAACGCACTTGGAAATGAGAGATCAATTTATACCCACTATTTACAAGGCAAACTTCCCAACAAAAAGAGAATGCATATGAAAATAAAAAGATTGTCAAGAAAAAGAAAATTCCTTTCCTTTTCTCAGGCTTTTCTAAACCACGACACAACTGGTGTTAGGCCCAGGATCTCTTGGGTGGAGCAGCAAAGTTAGTAGCTGTCTTTGCTCTGCTGGGACTTTTCATGTTGCAGCCCTGCCTGGCAGTGTCAGGTGATTCTGCTCCACCAGGTATGCTCAGTGTCCTCACATTTCTATGCAGGAGACAGCAGGAGTTAGAAAGGATAAATACACTAATTGTGTTAGACAGGAAATACAGTGTACAGTCATAGGGCTGGAATTATGAGCTGTATATTTTTAGAGTTAACAATGGCTTTAGTGGAAGAAGCACCAGGAGAAAAACAATCATCATTGCTGTTTCCATCTCCATGTGCCACATATAAAAGCAAGCACCCATGGTTGAAAAAGGCAAAATGTGGATTTTTGCATTCCTGGAAGGCTGTGTTTTCTGTGAGCCAAACAGTCCTTATCAAATGCACATTTTGGAACAACAGAGGCATCCCATTGCTCTGGTCCTGAAACAAGAAAATTCAAGTTAAAATTATTTGCTTGCTACAAAATTAAGCTACATTGGCACTAACAGACTCATTAATAAAACATAAGCTTTTTTACATGGTCCACATTCTGCATAATTTCATTGCTGCATGAGAACACAGCAGCCTTTTCATCATATATATGTGTTAATTCAAACAAAAGGCATATAACATCTTTTCAAAACTGATCTGCAGTTTCAAATTCAGGGCCCCATCCACTCTCACTCAAAGTCAAAGGGAAAAGTCCTAATTTCCTAACTGAAAAAGGATAAATTTCACAGACTATGCAGCTCTCACTGTGCAATGGTAACACTGAATTGAACAAATAAGTACATTTTTTTGTCTTGCGTTTCAGCTGTTGTTGCTAACATTTTATGTAATTGCCCCTCAGCCCAATATCAGGCAACTTTCCATCTGCAGAAAACTAGGATTTCAGCAGTACATTAAGTACTTATGTTCAAAATAAAGAGGTGGACTGTTGATATAGTAGTAGTTACTAAAGCACAAGGAATAATGGAAGCCGAGGTCACTGTCAAGACGGAGAAAAATCAGTGAGTCCACTGGCTGGTAAGTAACACTGAATTCCAGCAAGTTAGAAGAAAAAGATTTATTTCTTTCCTTCAGGTGGCATTCCCCTCCTCTCATTTAAAAACCGATTTTTGCTGTATAAGAACTGGTATTTCTGGCAGATTATTATTATTATTATTTTTTTTTAAATTGAGGACTTTAAAAAAGTTGTATGCAACCTTCAGGTTTAGAAAGTGTCCCCAGGAGCACTGGAAGAAAGCCTGTTTGGGAAGATGGTAGCCCAGTACAAAGGGAAAAATAGCCCCTTCAATCCTGAAAAGCTGTTCTGACCATGAGTAACAAAGAGCCGTATCCTTACTGCTGTTGCTTCATACTTCTGTGCACAGAAGAACAATTCCCATGGGAGAATATTTTCTCAGCTTCATCCGAAGAAGATCTCCCAATACCTGACACTGGGGCTCTGGGCTAGCACTCCGGTTACCCTCATCCCAAGTCCGCGTTGTATCTTCTCTCAGTAACTCAGGGAGCAGCACATCAGTCTTCAGTTCTCTCCGTGACTTCCATAGCTCAGCTTACCCTCTGGTGTTTGCATTTTTCAGGACCTGTCTGTTCTTCACCATTACTTGAATACCTCCTAAAGTTTTCTCCGTTTCCAGTAAGCCTCGCGACATGGCATTTAGCTAATGTATGATAGATCTTAAATCTGATGCAATGGTTCCTAGCTCACCCCCTAATTGGCTGTAACATTGCAGGCCATACTTGATGTTACAGAACAAAGACCCAAAACTACCTTCAAAGCTGCGCAAACCCTGTTAACGGACAGTCGTTCTATACAAATCGTAGTCATTTTAAGAAACTTTTAATTAAAATTCAGGATTTGCCCCAGCTGAAGGAGCACCTCAAGAGCTGAGACTTGCCTGTAGCCACCCAGGTTGTGATGCCACGCTGTGTGGTCTTCCAGGCTTGGTTTGCCTGCAGTAATAGAGTCCAGAGAAGTGAACGCAGACTGACCAGCCAATTTGGGATTCATCATCAAGTCAGCAGGCGCTCCATCCGAGAGAATGCTCTCCCTGCCTTGTACCAGTGCTGCTCTCTGTCCGTCTGTCTGTGCAGGTGAAGCCTCGTCATGGAGTAGTTCTATAATTAACAAGAAGCACCACCTGAAGGAGAGTGAACAAAGTAACCCACCTAAGTGATCTCAAGTTTTACAGTAGTGGTATATGCTGCAAAAAATTCCAATAATTGTGATTTTCTGTGTGTATTTCCACTGGTAATATTGGTGTACCTGCAGCTGATTCTGAAGAGGAAAGCGGCAGTTGAGAGGCAGGAGAACAGCTATGCCAGTGATCACCTTTTCTGGAAAGACAGCTGTCAACACGCTTTCAGGCTCTGGTGAAAACTCTATTTTTCATGGCAATCGGTTCTTGCCCTCTGTGGGAACTTACAACGAAAGCTATGAAATAATGTTCTTTTGTTAGAGTTTTAGATACGGGCTTAACCTCAGAGGAACACTCTCTTAATATCATGAGGTAAGAAACCAGAAGAAAGTGCTAAACCTTTTATATACATTTTTTCACATTTCTTTCTTCAAACTGATAGCTTTTTCTTTATCAGAAAATGTAATTTGTTGCTTCCAAGTCGGTGGTGTGAATTTGCTAGTGACGTTATTTTTGAAGCCTAACAAAGAGTCAATTCCTGCAACTTTTCGAACATCCTTCCTGAACATTTTGCATCTGCCTTGTTATAATTTCAGTACATCAGCATGCCCTACGCTATCTAACTAAAGATTTTAATTGCTGCTTGCAAATAATTTCTTAGCCTGTTTGTAGGTAAGTAGTGCTGCTTGGGAACATAAAGGAATATTGATTTAGGATGGAAACTCACATTGATTTCTGCCTGCAGCTCTTTTCTCTACTCATTTACCTGCTCTATAACCCTCTCCACTTACATACGACAGAGCTTTCTTCATCTTAATGCCATGATTGGGTGATCCATTTTCTGAATTAATTTATCAGTGTTCATAATCAAAGTGCTTTATTTCATTAAATCCTGCTGTATGAGGCAGATAGATTTTTCCGGCTTGCACTCAAAAAGCACCCTTGGAGCTCTGCGCCCCGTCATTCCTCCAGGCTGGGACGAAGAGGGACAACCCATCCATCAACCTCTGCCTGCCCACCTGAGGCATCCCCAACAACACGCTGCTCCAGGATCTGCTGCCTCCGTCTCTGGTGAGTGGTGAAAGCACCTCCAGCCACCGCTTTGGGGCCATCTCCTGCACTTCCAGCACTTAGACGTTCTTCCCTAAAAGTTAAGTTTTCCAAATAAAGGACTTATTTCGATGCATCCTAGTGAGCTTTTTGTGCTAG
>VXBO01000755.1:34562-56916 GCA_013400135.1 Rhinoptilus africanus
GGCGGAGACACTTGCTTTGATATACAGAGTAGATTTGCTAGGGCGTTCTTCGAGGTTTACAGAAAATATCCATTCCTTCAAGTAGAAGGTGCACCGGGTAAAATATTACATTCTCTGCCCACCATTGCATTTTCTCTGTAGCATTGCTCTATGTTTTTTTAATAAGATAATGAAACTGCTGCTGATATTAACATTGGAAATTCAGCCGCACCATCATTTTCTCTGAAGACTGGCATTTATTTGTTATTTTGAGGGCGTTGTCACTTTATTTTTTCTTAATTCTGAATTTAGAAGCTTTAAAAGAGACAAACAAGGACTCTTTGCTACAGAAATGAAAAGATTTGTCTCTCCTGACTAATCAAATCAGAGATGGGGGTGGGAACTGGCCATGGCTCTAACCTGTGTGAGAAGTGAGATCAATTATGGATATTAATTTATTTGTATTTCTGTGGAGCCCTCCAGAAATGCCAAGAAGCATCCAGTGCTCTGTATGTTGCAGGAACAACAAGTAAAATATAGTAGATGTTGATTAGAAGGTCAGTTACTTTCTATAGTCTGTGAGTCTTTTTTCTCTGTCCTGAAGTGTTTTGATTGATGTTATATTGACTCATTTGTCCCCTTCAGTGCCCAAATGACTATCTTCAGGCAAAATTTATCCATTGTCTTCCTTTGCCCCATGTTCCACAGAAGGAAACCTACCCTGAGTGCTAAAATTGCCTCCCACCGCTCTCCTTTGGGGCAGGATTGGATGCAGCTGGTGTGGTGTGTGGGACAGACCAGGGAGGAGATGTGGACACGGCAACTGGAGCTGCAGAACTTCAAGATGTCTTACGGTTAACGTCCAGAAGCTGATCTGAGGGCTGCCCTCTCCTGGCAGAGCCACCAAGTAAGGGATGAACATCTCCCCTAGCCCAAGGGAGGTGAAATACATCCCTTTCTGAACACAGGTGAGATTTGCCTGCCTGTTGTAGACAAAACAGGAGAACATCCCCTGTCAAACTCTGGTTATGTGCTGAAACAAGACCTGTGGAAGAAAAGTAGGCAGCTTTTAAATATTTCAACAGGAGACGGAGTTATTTCTAGCCTAAGCACAATGGAAACAAAAAGAAGAAATCTGAGTGCTAAGGTGTTCTGAGCCTATGCAGTAGCTGTATTGTTCTGACACCCCCATTATGTCTTCTAACAACTAACGGGATTTTATAAATGAAAGTTCATTTTCATGTATCAACCTTGTCTATTTGTCTCTGATTCGTGTCCATGCTTGGCAAACGCTACAATTGCTGTTAACTGGCCCAAAAGCACTCCAGATAGGAATGTCAGTTTTACTCTGAAAAAAATGCATAAGAACATGGGTTTATGCATCTTTCCTTTTATCAGGCGGGCGGCTGGTCTCTGCGCACTGAAGCAGGAACATATGAAAAGGTGGTGAGTTCCTGCTCCGTACAAATGAGGTGAGGCTCTACCTGGCATCCTACCCCCATTTTCTGTGTCCCAGGACACACCAGCCGGGGGACAGGGGGGAAATGAACTCGGGAGAGAAGATAAAATGCTTGTGACTCTGAAGACCCCTTCATTCCCTGCCTAGGCACAAACCGCTGCTACCTTGCCCCTGCTTTGCCTCATCGGTCCTAGATCTTTCCTCTGCCCCGGCAACTGTTTGACCGCCCTTGTTGGATCTGCTTTTAGGAGAAACCCAAACAAAGCATATACTGCCTTATAAAGAGGCTTTACTTGACCGTGCATAACACTTGGTCTGTTGAATCAGATTCTCAAGCTGGTGTGTAATCAGACATTTTAGACAATGTATGTGCCGCTTTGCTTTATTTACTCTAACAACTTCTGGCCACATGGTCATTTAAAATATAGGAATCTAACTGAAATACTGGAAAAGCCAATGGGCATCTCTCCAGTGGTTAAGGGGTTTTGGATTTGGCACGAGTGGGTCAGACCAGTGGTCTATTTCTCTCCCTCCATCAGTGGTGGATAACAAGGGGGGCTGGGGTTAGGTGCAACCTAGGGGGGCCGCAGCAGCCTGTGCCGTGCGGAACATCCCAGGGGAGTCCTGCCTGACCCCCTGTGGAGGCACAGCCTCTGCCCTCCGTCAGGAAGAGGAGCCTCTTGCTCCATGTTTGCTGGGGAGCTCTGGTTTTCTCTCGGCCCATCTCACTCCCTCTCTTTACTTCTTCAGCTTGGTTTCTCGCAATATGATCTTCCCCTCCTGGCTGTCAGTCAAGAAGATTGGCAACTGCCTTGTGCAGAACGGCTCCCTTAATTAGCCCCAGGAGCATCCCCTTTGTGGTTTTTTTCCCCTCTTCTGTCTCCTGCCATGCAGACGTCTGGTGAGAGCCTTCCTTCTCTTGATTTTTGCTTGTGCCCTTGTCATACGATTCCTGCCTGACCTTTTCCATAGCTGCTTTCCAGTGACACGCGAGTAACTCAGAGCCCACCCCTCAGTGGACCACCTTACAGAACAACGAGGAATTTTCTCCTGTCTGCCTCCTGCTCTCTCCCCCCTCCTTCTTTTCCTCCCAACCTTTTTTGAACTCTGAGAGGTTTTATGCTTAACAAGCCTGAGTGCTGCTGCTGTCTGCCCTCCCGTAGATTCATTCCTTGGGGTCTGCACTTCCCCTCTTCGTTCCTTGTGGTTGTCAGATGTGATTTCCCCTGGTCCCTGACAGAGATGATGCAAAGCAGAGGAGCGATCACAAGCCTCAGGCATTTTTCCTCTTTCAGAAGAGGGTCAGGTCAAGGCTGGCTGTGATAAGCGTTGCCAGTCTGATGAAGGCAATCCATTTAATAAGGGTATGCAGATGCTTGGGGAGAAGGCGGCTCTTCTACAATCCCAACTTGATACAATTAAAGTTGTGGAAAATCTTTTTCCTCCTCATATCCTGAAAACCTTGTGGCAGATGACTGCGTCTCACTGGAGGAGAGATTAAAGAGGGCTATTGTATGAGAGAAAAGGTCCAGAGTACAGCAATGAAAATTAGCCAGTGCCTGGGGAGGAGAAACCACATAAGGAGAACTTTAAACAGACCAGAACTATTTGGTATGGAAAGGCGAACAGGAGGAGGAAATAGGATAGTGCGACATATTTTATTGGAGGATATAAAGACAGCCAAACAAGAGATATTTTCTCAAATAAACCCCTTGATCTAAGGACATGGAGTCCCTTTGCAGCATGTAAGGGCAACATCTTTCAGACAAGTCAGCTGAATTTATTTGTGTCGTGCATATGTGTGGTTCACAGCGACACATGGAAATCCAGGAGTGTAAAGGAAAACGACTGCTCTGCCAAGCCTTGCGTGCGGAGAGTGAGGTTCACGTAGCTGGCTCTGGTTTTGCGCGTCCTCATGGATGGATGGATGCTGAGCACATGTGCAGCACAGGGCTGCAGTCCTCTCCTGCCCTTCCCCAGATGTGAGCTGGCTCTGTCTGGCACATGGGGTGATGGAGCAGGAGAGGGGCTCTGCTACTCCGAAAATGGAAATGCACCATCTGGAAGAGCCCTGTTGCTCCCCTGCCTACTCCTGCATCTCCTCCTCTGTTGTACAGTGTCGTCCTCTTGCTGCCGGGGGAGCATGTGCTTGAGAAGCTGGAGTATATCATCCACCCACAGTAGGTTGGAAGAGAAAGGATGACAGTCCTCCCTGTTGGTGCTCCATAGTATCATATATGTGTGTGTGTGTGCTTGTGTGTGTATAGATTTATCATAATCCTTTTAGACACAGCACAGTGTTTCATGTTGGGAGGTGTGGGACCTCCCTTGAATTGCAGGCTGCTGTTGAGTTTAAAAGCTGCAATGTCAAACAGAGAGATGTAATGGCTGAAAGAAGCTGCCTGTCTTTCTAAGGCTGTGTATAGTTGTGAGGCAGATAGTTGTGAGTTGTGAGTTTGTAGAAGGCAGACGCTACTATCTGAAAAAATGTGATTAAAAAGATCTGAAGATGGAGACAGATACATTTTGCTTAAAGGTAAGAGCTGGAGATCTTCCCCAGGTCAGTATCTGATGCGGATCTTTACTTCATTCCTAATGTTAACAGCGTGGCTACAGTTGCAAGAAATTAATTCTCCTTACATGTTTTGGTAGCCCTCTCTGCTGTAATGAGCCGATGTGTGTGCCTCTCAGTGAAAGCTGTGCACATCACTTTGTCACTCACGTGTGTGAGCTCCTCAGAAGTCTTTGCGTGGGGAAATGTCATGGAAGAGGAGCAGGGATGATGGCACAGGATTTGATTTCCTTCCATCTGCCACTGCAGCTCCCCTTCTGCTTACCAGGTCTTTTTTTCTACAACCACAAAAATCTGATTAGGTCCTGTGTCAGAATCCAAGAGGTTTTCCAGTGCCTGAAAATCAAGGATGTCTGCGGTGGAAGCTCTCTCTGGCAGATGGCAGCTACCCAAATTATCATCCATACAGGCAGATGTCTGGGAAATGACTGGCCACAAAGATTTTTGAAGCTTTGGGTCGAAACTGTCCATAACATCAGCTTAACGACTGGTCTGTCAAAAGCAGCACAGTTACAAAGCTCCTGTTTGCTTTCTTTGTATTTAAGCAGATTCCTTCAGATAGCTCTGGTCACATTGGCTTCTTATACCGGCAGCCTGGAGACCCAGCAGCGCTCAAATCGTAGTCCATGTGTCAATAGCAGCATGTCCCCTGCAGCTGTGATGGCTGTGTTTGGCATGAGTTTGTGTCTCCCCTGGCACAAAACAGATGCCAGAACGTGGTTCCCCTTCCCTGAATTGTCTCTGGCTTTGGGGCCAGATTGTGAAGTGTTGACCTTGCTGGGGAAAGTCAGTGCCGCTCCTTCCATGTCCAAGTCCCTGGATATATTGAGTTGTGCTGCTCCACGGGATGGACAAGCACTGTCTCTTCTTGGAGGGCTACAGCTGCCTGGGGAGGCTTTCAGAGGGCCTGGGAGGGAGCCAGGAAGCAAAGAACAGGGTCAGGAAAGCTTGGCATGGTCCCTGGCTGGGGTCAGTGCAAGGAGGGTTTGTCGGCACTACCTGGGGAAGCACCAAGTCCCGTTCCTGTATTGGGATGCTCTTCCCATTCTTGCTTCTCTTCCAGAGCACAGCTGGGATGTGGGATTCAGGTTAGCAGCAGAGACCGACCAGGCCAGGCCGCAAAGGTGAGCAGCAACCAGAGAAAAGTAGCAGAGAAAGGGTTTTCTGGTGAGAAGGCAAAGGGAGTGCAGACCTGGTAACCCTACAGGGCTGGTTCCCGCTTTCCAGGCAGGTCTGTGAGGCTTGGCAGGAAAAATAAATGCCTTGATCAGTTGCCCAGTTATGCTTGTGAACTTGCAGTTCTGCACATTTTCCTTCTGTTAATGCTGCGTATCCAGTCGGAAACACGTGCTACCTGACCGCCCAGCCCCTCCGAAGGGCCGCATCCCCTGACATCTGCAGCTTCAACGAGAGCCGAGAAACCTTAGGATCTGCAGAATCGCATTCCTACAAGGGGAGACATGAGAAACTCGTTATTTGTTAACAGAGTTTGATTCACAGACTGCTTTGAAAACAATCCCTTATGGGATTCAATTACCAGCAGTTTTATGACATATCAAAGGAAACATCTGTAAACCCAGAAAATGACTTACAGCTTCTGACACCCGTCTTTAAGTTCCAGAGCTGCTAAATAGTTCAGAAGTCCTCAGTTCTGAAATATGGAGCTGGGCTGGATTGTACTGTGTCAATTACACAGTGCTGCGTGGTGGTGGAAGGCAGGGACAGCTGGCCATCTTACACAGTTATGGGAAGAAGATGAGGCTGCAGGACTGAGCCTGAGAAGTATAAATCCAAACAATATTTCCAAAGAGTGATTAGAAAGATCCCGGGAGATGTTGCTGCATTTTCCATCTTAGAACAGTTTGAAGATGGCTCCCCTCCTTCGTGTCTGTATCTAACACTATCCACTGAGCCCCTTTTGCAGTACGTAACCTTTTCTGAACATACCAGCAAACTATGGGTCTAATTTCACTCCTACTGAGGTCAGTGTGAGATACACAGTATGTTTAGCAGGAGGTGGATCACCCCTGGCCTCATCAGCATCATTTTATATATCCTGATCTAGTTGAAGATGTCCCTGCTTAGTGCAGAGGGGTTGGACTAGATGGGCTTTAAAGGTCCCTTTGGACCCAACACATTCTATGATCTATGATTTTCTTTTATGGCAGTGGATGAGCCTTGCTTTTGCTGTCACAGGAAGGTAAAAATGAAGTTGTACTGCATCAGGGTGCTTTGCCATAGCTTGCATAAATTTCCCTCTCCTGTGTCTTTACTATATTCCCCTGTGACTTTTGCTGGGGCTCCATGGAAGACTGAAAAGAGTTGCTTAAAGTTCCCTGACTAAATGCCTACCCCCACCACCCCACTGCTCTTTCTTCCAGCTTTGCAGAGCAAAGCTGATCCCTTAATTTAGCAGATCTCTCCTCCAGGGAATTTACACAACTGTGTGCAACCTTTGTGAGCATCAATCATAGCATCCCTTGTGACAATTTTTTTACATTGGAGGATGATTACTGTTGTCCTGTTAGAACGAATTTCCCAAGCCACTTGCCTCTTCTTAGAGGCTGTGCTCCATCTCACATGCTGGAGGGCTGGAGCATCTCTCCTATGAGGACAGGCTGAGAGAACTGGGGTTGTTCAGCCAAGGGAAGAGAAGGCTCCAAGGAGACCCTATAGCTGCCTTCCAGTACTTAAAGGAGGCCTACAGGAAAGCTGGGGAGGGACTTTTTACAAGGGCACGTAGTGATAGGACAAGGGGTGATGGCTTCTAACTGGAAGAGAGGAGATTTAGATTGGATATCGGGATGGAATTTTTCACTCTGAGGGTGGTGAGCCCCTGTCCCAGGTTGCCCAGAGAAGCTGTGGCTGCCCCATCCCTGGAGGGGTTCAAGGCTGGGTTGGACGGGGCTTGGAGCAGCCTGGGCTGGGGGGAGGTGTCCCTGCCCAGGGCAGGGGGGGTGGAACTCAATAATCTTTAAGGTCCTTTCCCACCCAAACCATTCTCTGATTTAGTGATTCTATGCTTTTTGGATTGGCAAGTACTCTAAAGATGAAGGAACGTTTAAATCCATGCGTCTCCAATTGTGTGTCACCAGTGGTTGAGGTCTCCTAATGATCAAAAATCTTTTTTAGGGAATTACAAAAGCATTGATTTAGCTGAAAGAATATCTGTGTCACAGGGGCAGCAAGGAGTCCTGGTGCTGTTGCTGTTCGTACACTCTGATGCTCGTGCAGTCTTCATATCCAGAGTGGAATACGGACAAGTAATTGTGAGCCAAGGAAGCAAATGATCGGCCAGGAGAGCGTAGCAGTGCTGCATCAAATCTAAAGCTTTCATAAAAGATCAGTGTTCATCAGATATTGCGACTCCAGCATCTCAGCAAGACATCATATGAAACGTTGTGGAGTATAGCAACCCCACACAAAATTATGGAAAACTAAGTGGAGAGAAGCTGTTTTGAGAAGGTTTTAACACAGATCTTTGTGTTAGCTTTGTCCACAGCGTCAGGAAACTGTGAGCTTTGGCACAGTGCTGGCATTTGCCAAACAACTTTTTACCTTTTATTTCGTCCAAAGAGAAACTGGAATAAAATCTAATAAAAGCCTAATGAGTAAAGTATTTTTATTCTGAACTGTTTAAACAGCTGAGAAGTTGCATGACATTTCTAAATCAAGGCAACTGAACTTTATAAAGTGTATACTTGTAATCAAAACATTGCAGCTGCAGTACTAGAACGGAAATGCTGAAAAGCAATAAAATCTTTCCACTGACTTTGATGGTCTCAGCATCAAGATGAAGAAAAAGCAGAGTGCATCTCCAGGAGTTTAACATGGTTTTCCTGACAAATTCCTCCTCTGCCTGGATGGTACCAGGGGTGCAAAAGATCAAGGAATTCACTTGTTTATCTTCTTTATCAAAATGCCTCATGTAATGAAGGCAGCCCCTGGAAATGAATTGCTGAGAGGTGTATCTCGTCTGTTAGTCTTTGCTGCTGAACAAGGTTTTAGGCAGTATATAGATGAAGTGCCGAGTGGTCTTATAGTGAGGTCTGAGATTAATTATCTGTCTGTGAAATCTGTCTGCTGCAGTCCTCTGAGTATTTTACTGAGAACTATAGTCCTTGGTTTTTGGTGTAGCCTGACTTACCCCCAAACCAGCTGTAAATCTTGCACCAAAGAAGACCTCTTCTTTAAAGTGTTCCAGAATGGTATTGGGTGATGGATGGATGTATTCATGTTCACTGTTTTAAAAATTAGACAAATTAGATCTACAGAAACACAGTCTTTATCTTTGTTGGGGAAGAAGCACTACAAAGGAGCAAAGGAAGGCTGAATAATGGAAGCCTTAAGCAGAATAAATACACAAGACATGCAACCGGACAGGATGCACCCGAGGGTTAAGGTCATCAGTAGGCATCACTGAGAGGATGTGCCATGAGAGGCTTCTGATGCCTGGAGAAAGGAAAATGTCACACCCACTTTCAGTCCCTTGTTAGATTGTGGAGCAAATCTTCTTGGAAGCCACATCTGGGCACAAGAAGGAAATTAAGATGTTTGGGAAAAGCCAGCAAGTGTTCCTCAAGGAAAAAAATCCTGCCTGATCAACCTACTTGTCTTCTATGGTGACTGGTCTGGCATATAAGGGGAGAGCAGTGGCTGTCATGTACCTTCATCTTCTGTAGTATCCTTATGAAAGGTTGGGGATATATGGGTTGGGTGGGTTGAGTACAAAATTAGTGAAACCTGGTTGAGTGAGTGGGCTCAAAGTGTAACAGTCAGTGATGTGAAGGTTAGCTGGTAGCATGCGATGCCCTGCATCTGCCAGGGAGCAGTCCCATGAAACACTACAGGGCTCGGTGTTGACAGAATAGGAGGCCTCTTTGCAAAAAATGGATCTGGATGTCATGGTGGACAGCAAGCTAAACATGATTCATCAGTACGCACATCTGACCATGAAGGCCATCCATTTGCTGGGCTGCATTATCAATTGTGGGATCAATGAGTCAAGGGAAACAATTATTCCCCTCTGCTTGGAATTCATGTGGCTGCATATATGTCCAGTTTTGGTGACCCCACTATGTGAAAGACAGCGATAATGTCAAAGAAATCCAGCACAGGGCCACAGAGGTGATTAAGGTGTACAACAGGAGGCCAAGGGAACCGGTTTCGTTCAGCCTGAGAAAGTGAAGACTAAGGGTGGGAGGGAAATCTACTTTGCTGTATTCAATGACCTACTTGATGGTTGTAGGGACTCTTGAGGTGCATGGTGAAAGGATGAGTGATGGTGGACACAAGGTGCAACAAGGGAAATTCCAGAAGGCTATAAAACAAGTTTTTTCACAGTGGGGGTCCTGAGGTGTTGGAACAGGTTACCCAGAATGTCTGTGGACGCTTCACCTCTGGAGATATTTGAAACTCAGCTGGACAAGACACTGGTGAACTTGACCCCACTTTGAAGCGGACCCTGTTTTCAGCAAGAGGTCAGACTAGACTAAGATGGTCTATGATTCGGTGATGCTACAAAGTGATTTTTTTTTTTATATCTTCTGGAACTTCTTCACTCTTTCCTACACATCACTCAGGGCCATCCTGCTCCTTTTACAGATTATTTCTTCTAGTCAGACTTGCTTGTGCAAAGTAAAATCTCATCATGTGATTGCCATACAGCCTTTTCCATCAGCTGTGTTACCCATCAGCCTTATATTAAGGGAATATAGTTCAGGGAATATAGTTCAGGGAATATAGTATCAATTCAGGGAATGCTCTGACAGTGCTTAATTCACCTCTGCTGAAATCAGGTCTGATGTCCATAGCTGAATGCTGCAGAGCAGGTACGTGACTGTCTCCTTTTGAGATTTTGGCTCCAGTATAATGTTTGAGGAAAGAAGAAATGTTTCATTCATTTCATTCCCAATTGCAATAGCCCATCCTCCTAAGTTACTGCTTGCCACAGTGTTCTTATCAAACAGGAGAGCAATAGGAACACAGGTACAGTAAATTCAGGCTGGGAATATTTTGTTGTTTACCACTTACAGCATAGTTATAGCCACTGCAATGAGTTATATCATTTTTGCTGGAAGTGTATAGGGCAAAAACTTCAGGTGATGGGAAAGACACCCTGCCTATGAGTTGGTGTGGTTTTGTGTACAGTTATAACCTCTGGACAGATAGGATATCAGGAGAAGAGTTTTTGTCAGGTGGACCAGTGTAGTGTCCAGCCTTTTTCCTGGACTCTGGCATGCTCACATGGTGGGGTGCTGTGTGGCTTTATGGTTGCAGGGACTCTGAATGTAAGCTAACCAATGTTAGGTCTCCAGTATGTACTTGTTTGCATGGGCTTGGTAAAACCAAAGTAGCTACACTTCAACAGTCCTCTGAATTAAAGCTGTTTTACTTCAAGAACACATTTAATTTTCTATTATTTGAATTTTTACCTAGCTAACTTAACCTTGATCTAAATAAATCTGGTTTAAATAATACTATGCAGGGGCTGTGGAGCAACAGCCTTTATTTAAATGTGGCAGCAGGGAGGTGAATAGACTTAGCTGCAGGTATACTGATGTGAGTTCAAACCCTGTGCTCAAGGCCATTTCCAGTTAATCTAATTTACCCCATGCCACAAGCTGCAGTGGCTTTTACGTCTTTCCTATGGGAGCATAATGGCCTACATGCAGGTAGATCTTTGCCCTTTGAGACAGCTTCTGTGTGTGGACCAGGTCAAACAGAAGGATGGCATAGCCACTTTTTTTATCCAATTGCAAGGTGGAAGAAGCTGAATGTTCTTCAATTACAGAAAAATCCCAACAGCTCTACAATCAGGTCATCTTCAACTACAAATACTCAGATAATGCACATTATGGTGATTTTTGGTTTTGTTTTTTTTTTTTTTCCAAGACTGCATACAAAGGCATTTATCAGAATTAATGAGGAGTGTAAGCTTATTTCCATAGGATATAGATAGATGGGAAGCAGATGCTCCTTCTGCATGACAGGACTTCCCTTGTATCCCACACAGTGCAGTCTGATCAAGCTTTACTGCAAGGAAGTGTAGCATCTGGGTTCAGGGGATTTTTAATTAGAAACTATAGGACATGCAACTTCAGTAAAATAGGGTGCTTGTTTAAAATATGTTCCAGCCATTGTGTGATTAAACCCCTATGATTGTAAGATTGTCCTTTGCTTCCACTTTTAATGATGCAATTGTTACTAGAGTGCCAGCAGGACATGTGATATGCATAATGCAAGAACCAGGACTGTCAGTACTGACTTATACCCCCATGTTTCTGCAAAAAAGCAGTAGGAGTTCCTCACAGCATACTCATGTTGCTTTCTCCTTTTCGAAACAGGCTTCTTTTGCAGTATATGGATTATTCACATGATCCGTGCTGAAAAGCCAGGTCACTATGCTATGGCCAGTTGTTTAGTGTTGGGCTTTGAATCATCTATTGGCGATCCATAGAAAGCTGATTAGTCTCCTGGTACTATCTTTCCCCTCTTACAGAGGGGCTTGGTCTTGGCTGTAGAGTAGTTTGAAGGGTGGAAGTAGCTGTTGGTGGAAAGAAGGAACAAATACTACGTTGTATGTGCTGATCTACAAAAATATGCAATCACTGGGGAAAAATCATGTTGGTTTCCTGATTCTGAAGGCTAGTCTTTCAGTGTGACAGCACTTCTGCATACAGATTATTGCTGTATGCCTGGAGGTGCTGTGGGAAAAGGGGTAGCAGAGAGAGGGACATTTATGCAAGGGAAGACAAAGGAAGGGGCGACAAGAAGGAGTAGTCTATAGACAGTGTTGTCTGTTTCATTTAGAAAAGTGTAAACATGAAACAAAGTTTACTTCTATTGAATCCCATACCATAATCATAAATCAAAGTTTTTCAAGGACTGTCGTGAAGATATTTTTGATATTAGGGCCAACTCTGGAAATAGGCAAATAAAAAACTGCTTCAGAAAAAGACTTCTAACTTGGTGGAAGACAGCAAAGTGGTTACAACTCTGTAACGTCTCCTTTGCCCACTCCAGAACACAAGGAGACCTCAGAGGCTGCTGAGATGGGAGTCAGTGTGGATGCCTAGGGAAGAAGGTTTGGCTCCCTGCAGTGGGTGTTGTTTCAATGTCTGAGATAATGGAGACCTTCCCGCAGCGGGACGCAGGCATCGGGGGCGGTGGTGATATGTGTGACCTGGATAGAAAGGGACAGTAAACTGAAACCCTATTCTTAAGAAATGAGCTGATATTTAGGGTATGTGCCAACGAGTGGGGGAAGAAACAGTATGTTTGCCAGACCAAGAGAAGTCTCATGTGAGCTGGAACACTGGGACAGTGTGCAGGCTGAGTAGACTACACAATGTTCAAAAGTAAATATCTTTTAAAATATGACTATGACAAGCTTATCTCCTCAGGTCTAATATATTCTGTCTTACAGTAGATGTGTCTGATTGGTAGCAGACCAGTGCTAGTGAAAAGCCTGGGGACAGCAGACATCAGATCTTCCTTCAAGGAAGTGCTGAAGGTGCCACCACACGCTGCCTTGCTATCAAGAAGATGAAGTTCCATTCAAAGCCTGTGCACGTATCCAAGAATAAGAGGACTGATCTTGAGTGGGATAAGAGAGCTGACCTCCTGCTGTATGGGGGTTGTGGTGGCCTCCAGGGATAGGGCAGGAGAATAGCAATGTGGTTTCCAAATCAGGAAGGTTGTTCTAGGAATGTGCAACTGAGTCCCAGCAGGACTCATGCTAAGGAAGTGTCAAAAAGGATAGGAAAATAGAGAGAACAGCTTTATGGTGCTACACCCTTCTCTTCCCTCCAGGCTTTGTATCTCTCTGGTTTACTGTATGCAAGGAGAGGTCACTGCAATCAGCTCATGGGACTTTTGACATGGTTGCTAGGACTTCCCTCGCTTATCTCTGTCCTGAAAGAGAGCGAGTCTTTAAAAACTGCCTCCATTTCTTGATATGCAAATCACTGGTGGTGGAAATGTATTATAATATGTGGTAAATTGTTTCAGTCTTTTTCTACTTTACTTCCACTTCCAGCTCCTAGTTGCTTGCTGCAGCTATGCTTGCTCAGCTGAAAAACACTGTGGTAAATGTCTGTGTCCTGTGGAGGTGAGTAGGCTAAAGAGCTGAATCTTCCCAAGCCTTTCTCTCTCCCTTAATCATAATTATCCTATTCTTCAGTCAGCATTAAAGCTCTTTACAGTTATGACAATCTTCTCCACACTACCAATATCCTTATTTACCTGCTGATACTAGAAGCAGACACAATTCTGTAGTGGTTGCCCCAGTGATACACACAGAAGAGTTTAGCATCCCTATTCAATATTCCCTGTGTACACATCCAAAATTCCCACTAGTACTCTGGTTATATTTAACATTAGCAGATTATGATGCAGAAGTTATCCATCCTTGAATCCTTTAAAATCATTGCTTCCCATGAAAGAAATACTGTGCCCTGTGTGTATACTGTGTACTATTTATCTTACCTGTACAGTTTTACACTTATCTGCTTAGGCTAATGTGTACCATTGGTGTGTGCCAAGGCTAATTCAGGTTGTTCTCACTCAGTATCCTTTCTCTCTCCGTTGTTTACCGTTCTCCCAATCTTGCTGTCACCTGCCAAGCTCAACATTAACAATTTAATGTATATTCCCTGGATCATTCACAACAAGTTACACAGTAAAGGGACAATAGCTAATTTCTGTAATTGCAGTAAAAGTGCATCTACTTGGTTTTGGTTTTCTAATTACCTTTAGAAATCTGCAATTTAATGTATGCCATGTGTGGGTCATTTTCATTCTTTTTTTTTCTTCTTTTTAGAGTCTTGTGTGGTATCAAGTGAAATGTCTTGTAAAAAAAGTATTATTACGTCAGTTACATTATTGGTCTGACTGAATTGTTTTGTATAAATATTTGAAAATTAAAATTTTCTGCTGACCTGAGGATTTTCTGACTTTATGATCAATTTAAGAAAGACTGAAGGTTAAACCTAATATAGAAAAGCCAAAAGGAATAATTAAGATTTTTTTATATTGGAACACTTAAAAGTTGTGTCAAAACAACATTCTGGTAGAAAAATGTGATTTAAAAGAAGGTAAGAGCTCCTTAAATCACAAAAGAACTTGATGTATTGTATTCAGTGAGATATGATGCAAAATCATTCATTTTAAAAAATTATTTTTGTGAGAAGGATCCTGTCTCATGCATTTTTGCCTAGCAGAATTTGTTTATCCGCCTTCACAGTTTTATATGGGGCCTAAAGCTGAAGGCTGATACTGCAGGAACTTCCATAACTATGATAAAGTCTTGTCCCAAATTAACTAGCAGGCAAAAATGTCAGGCCTTTATCTGAAAGATGCATGAATAAACGAGATATAACAAAACAATATGACATGATCAATAGCAGTCAATAGTAAGGTAGAAAAAAGATACAGGATGTGACAGATGATCTTGCCAAACTCTGCCATGTAATCATTGTGATTCATTTGTGATTCAAAATGCAAATTTAAAAGTTCCCACCTTCTGCCCTTCATTGCCTCTGTTGAGGGAATCTTGCTGCTCTGATGTGTAGAAACCGTCAGATTTGTGGTCCAGTAGTATTTGTAGATAGCTTATACACTTTTGTTACTGTGCCAATACTGTCATTTAGCTTGATAACCACCCTTCCTCCCCGAGGTTTACCCACTGGTGCGTTTTTAGAGATCAATCACACTCCCTCTGGATGCTGACTTTGATATGCTAAGCCAACCTTTCACACATCCTCTGCAACGGCGGCTGCCTCCTCCCCTGGCCATCCCAGCAGTCCATCCCCATGTCTTCCAGTTTTATCTTCTCTTTGAACACAGATGGCTCGACTGTAGAGGCTGTTCCAGATGAGGTTTCATCCCTGTTTAATAAAATAGCATTAATGGCTTACCTGTCTCCTGGATACCTCGTCTGCTGTGCCAAAGGACTGCCCTTGACTCCTTCACATGACTGATGATAAAGAGGGTCTGATGTACGAATCAATGCAACAGACACACACACTTGAGCAAGTGGCTCCGATCCTGTGTTTGCTTTGCTCCAGCCAGGCATCATCACTCAGATTTTACAGTTTTATTAAAATCCTCACTGTGGAATGTGCAATTTCATGTGGCAATTCTTCTGGTATTCTAGGATGGAGCTGTTTGGTCTCTCCTAAATGCAACATGATATGTATGTGGGCTTTTGTCTCTGCTGGTTGCTGGTGGCGAGAGTGTGGTAGAAGCCATGCCATTGGCCTGACTGGTGGCATCCAGGAGGATAAATAAGCACTAAAGAGACCTATGAGCTGAAAACACTGTGTCTGAGGTGGAGTACCTGTGTCTAACCAGGATAAGTAGACCAGAAGAAGAGCTAGCAGCTGTAGAGGCCAGTGGATACAGATGAGTTTGCTCAAATAATTGTCTGGGGGTGTACTTCAGGTTGTGTGGGAGGAGGAGAGATTTTTCACATACTTGAGTCTGGCTGTGACTGTCCTTCTGACAAAATCAGGTGTTTATGAAGGGTTTGCTGTTTCAAGCACTGGGAGCTCTAAGGCCCTCATGGGAAGTGGTCTGATGGAATGGAGAACTTGAATGGAGAAAATCCCGTACAGAGCTCCCTGACAAGGGTAAATGCTTGCAAGGAAAGAGTTTAGATCTGCTTTAGTCATCCCTTCAGAAAGAAATAAAGTGGACACAGAGGTTAATAAGGAATTAAAAGAGGTCAGCAATAATTTGAAGTCAAAATGAAGGGATCACGCCAGTATTGATTAAAGCAGGGCTGTGTTAGATTTGGCAGTAATAAGGCAGCTGCACTTTAACTATAGAAACCAAAATAGAAGACAATGAATGGGATCAGTCTAAGGGTAAAATTTTATGTGACAAGTTTAAGGATTAACAAGACGTGGCCCTAGATAAAATTATTTTATCTCAGAGCACAAGGAAGATGATAAAACACAGCACTCTGACATAGCCAGGAGGAGGCAGATAAGGATGAGGGTGTGAGGGTCGAGGCTACCACCTTTGAATGACATACAGTTTGTGCTGAAATCTGAAAACCAAGGGATGTTCATATTAACAATGGAAAGACTGTTGCTCTAATCTTATTGTTCTCTAAAAGAGTTATTTTCCTTCATTCTTTTTTGCCCTTAATGAACAAAATACAAATCTTAAATGTTCCTTCCTGTAGTGAGAGAGGAAATCATGCCTTTATTGCTCAGCACAGTATGAAGGCAGTTTTCAGAAGGTCTTGTAGCTGTTCTAGCTCTCTCCTATTGATGTCTATGCTGAAATCACGGAATCACGGAATCACAGAATAACAGAATGATAGGGGTTGGAAGGGACCTCTGGAGATCATCTAGTCCAACCCCCTGCCAGAGCAGGGCCACCCAGAGCAGGTTGCACAGGAACCCATCCAGGTGGGTTTGGGATGTCTCCAGAGACGGAGACTCCACCACCTCCCTGGGCAGCCTGGGCCAGGGCTCTGCCACCCTCAAAGGAAAGCAGTTTTTCCTCGTGTTGAGCTGGAGCTTCCTGTGTTCCAGTTTGTGTCCCTTGCCCCTTGTCCTGACAACAGGCACCAGAGACGAGCATGACCCCATCCTCTTGACACCCAGTCTTTAGATATTGATAAGATCCTCTCTCAAAAAAGCCAGCAAGTTCAGGTCACTGCTGAGCTGTCAGTGAATAAACGTGAGGATATAATTTAATTTTAATACATGCAAAGGTCCTTTGCTGAAAATGAAGGGAGGTTCCATACCAGAAGAGATTGCATCCTCAAATTATTCACTTCATAATCTGTGGGACAGGCATCAACTACCCTGCTACTGTGACTATGTTTGCAGCATTGACCTCTGACTTTGTGGGAGAATCAGTGTGGTCAGTTAGAATTATGTATTATGTTTGTAATACAAAATTTCATACTGCAGTACATGCCTTTAGTTAGACCTTTTCAAAATATTGTTTCTTGTTTTACTCATTCTAACTGAGATGAGGCTAAATAAATGCCATTAGTGTATTGTTGTAGAATGAACTTTCCCTCTCCTTTCCTTTAGTCATAATTTTGGTTATCAAAAATCCAGGATGAATTATGATTGCAGGAAGTGGCAATTCTACAGCCTCTCAGTAACATGCCAGCATATGAAAGTTCTTCATGATTTGCACCAGATTCCTGCTTGTGTGATTCGATTTTTCTGTCCATAGACTACTGGTGAAAGGTCAACCATCTGACTGTTTGCCCTGCTATCGATATCACAAGGTGAGCAAAATCAGGAGCTTTGCAGTCTAAGGATGTAGATGCAGGGCATGTGGTGCAGTGGAAAGTAAAATGCCATGGAAAGACAGGTTGCTAATGTGCCTCTTCACTCAGTGCAGTTAAATACCAGGCCAAATGGTTCAGTGCGAGTAGGACATCTCTGCACAGCACTATTCTACCTTAGACCATGCCAGCTGGGACTGTTCTGCTCGCAGACCTTCAGCAAGACAAGTGGGGCCAAACGACTCCGGTGGATCTTCATCAGGCCAATGAACCTCTTTGGTCAAGGCTTCAACCTAATTTGCTAGCGGCTGAGTCCTCTGAAGCTTCCTGCATCTCCCTTCCCTTCAGGCTGGTGAGTGGTTATGCTTGAATGCTGGTGGCAGCATTCAAGTGGCAATGAGCAGGGGCTGCTCCATGTCCAATGTCACCCATAACCCTGGGGGCAGTCGTCCTATTCCTTCTTTGTTTTATGGCCTAGGAAACACCAACTTCACTGTCAACCGTCAAAAAGTAGTTACTAAAAGCCATAAAGTGAATTTCCAAGTAGTTGTTTGGTTTTTTAACCAGATGACACCCATTGACTAAAGAAAATTGAAATTTGTAGATCAGGTCTGCTATGCCTGCACATATTTTTTTTAAATAAGATTGAGATTTTTTGTGAGCTATGAGGCAGCACTGGAAATCAGCTGGATGATCAAGGACGATTTGGGTTGTGGCACTGGGCAGATTTTGTGGTGATGAAAAGACAAGATGTCTGTATTTAAGGCTTGTTTGGAATGACAGCTACTGAAAAAACCAAAAAGACAATCAAATCATTCAGATTCTGATTTGGGGCTTTTCACGAAACAGGGCAATTGGAAATGTAAAGATGTGGAATTTTGTTTGGACTTTTTTCTTTGTCATATTTTGTCTGTATCTGCAATAAAACAAACACTTGAGTTGCTCTTCACAACAGACTGGATAATGCCCAGTCATAGTTTTAATATGACAAGATTTTACAAGTGTTGGTCTAAAGTCAACGTCCATCCAGCAATTCATTGAAATACTCCATACGCATTTTTTCGTTTCAGGCAGTCTAAAGGAGAATCCAAAATAGCCTCTGGAAAGAATACACATAACAATCTTACATCCCACTGTTGCAATTACACTTAAGACTTGTAGAGACTTAAGTACATATATTGGCCTCCTGCTGAGTTTTTTCATATACAGTAGATTCATGGGAGATAAAACATTAAGCACCTCCATAGTGGTGAATGTCTCTGGATTTAACAGCCTGAAATCTCTGAATGAAGGTGTGCAATTTCCTATTTTTAGAGCCTTGGAAATTGGAATTACACTGCTGATCATATGCAATGCCATTAGCCGCGTACCAGGATGATGCGCAAGGTTAATTTCAGTTACATTTTGATATACTTGTTATTTTCTAATACCCATTGCCTAATGTTGAAATAATAGTTTGGTTTTATTAAAATTTGTGCTTTTCTCAAATGAAGAACTTCAAAGAACTAAGACTGTACTTATTAAAAAAAAGAAAAAGAAAAAGAAAGGATTCTGGACAAAGCCTACTGACTCGCATTATTAAAACCACCTTTCATGAGGGATAATGTCTGGCAAGTGAACCAGGTAAAGCATGCATTATCTCTTCAGAGTTCTGAGTCATGCTTTTAATTTAGCGCTATCTCTGTTTAGAGTTCAGTGCTTCATTTTTTGATTATGAAATATCTGATGACTGGTAGAAGACTAGAAGACTGGTAGAGATCTACCTTGCAAAAAAAAAAAAAAAGGGCATAAGGCAGCTAACAGTCCCCTTGACTTGTCAATAATGACAGAAAATGTATACACTTTTTGGCATATGTAATTACAGACTTCTAATCCGAATATTTGGCTAAGATGAAAATAAAAAAAAAGGTGGGAAAATTAGGCAAATTATTTATTATTTGTGAAAGGACCTGACCCATGAGCCAGTGGGCAGGTGCAGACTCCGCCTTCTTTCGCTGAGAATTAGATGAAGTACAAATGATGGAAAAAAATAAAATGGTGAGGCAACGATTTTGGGGTTTAAATTTGCACGTAGTTAATCCCCACGGAAGTTAAAGGTAGGGGTGTGCTTTATGTGTTGTAGCGGACTGGGGCTTAGACACCGTGAAGGCAAATAATCATTATAAACTGGTAAAGTAGACCCATTGGGTTAACATGAGGCTTCTCTCCATTCAGAGCAATTCTGATCTTTTAAAAAACCACTTTGAGTGTTTGATGTGAAACTCAGAGAAAACTAGTCTAGATCATAGGCTCATAATCTAGTATTAATTTTGGCATAGGGTGGCTCAAGAATTTGTAATTTTAGAATTAAAATTCCAGCTTGGACTGCTTAAAAACTGGAGGAGGGAGAGGTGTGCAAACTGTAGTTCCAGGTTCACCTGCAACTCTTGCAGACCCTCCAGCTGCGACCCCAATGCTGTCTGCATCTGTATTGCAATTAGACAATATTCTTGGTCTAGATCTAACTAATGATTAAAACCATACATGACCTTCTTGTTCAAGGGAGAATTCAGTTAGCCTTTATTAACTTGCCGTTATTAATTTCACAAGTTACAAAGGAATCATTGATGTCAAACTGTATATTCAGATTTCAAACTGTAAATGCTTTGCAAGACCAACCTGTGCAGGAGGCAGCATGGTAAATATAATTAAAGAAACACTCTTTAATGAGCATTTAATTAAATGCCTACCTTCAAATAGAAATAAACACAACCACCTAACAATTGCCATATGAAGCTTTTCTCTCTAACCTCTCAAGCCCCACACTACCTTGGGTGAATGCTGACTGCCCATGGTGACCACAGACAACCCTGGAGAAGGTCAAGCACGTATTTTGGCCACCACAGAGAAGGCCTGTTTATGACTCTGTTACAGCAACCCTCTCTTCTCCTTTGCCCTTAAAATATGTTTCTGGTTGGCCCTGAAATACAGGTCTACCAAAGAGCTTAGGTACCTAAGCTGAAATTCATCCAGCACTTGCTGGAACATGGGTTTTTGGTGGGTTCACATCACAGTCTGTTCTGGAGGATTGGGTTATTTCTTCTTGGTCTTAATTTAGAAGTCCATGGATAGTGCTGTCCTATGCCTTAGATCCTGTTTACAAAGAGACTTCATTTGTACTCCTTTGGATTAGTAGATTGTGAGTCCTTGGCAAACTACTCAGGAGCTGACATCCCACTGGACCAAGATTACAGCACTCCCAAGGGGAAAATCCCCTATAGCCAGGTGAATGTGGAAGTAGATAGTCATAAAGAAAAAACAAAATAAAATAAACCCCAGAGTGAACAGCCACTTGTCAAGTCTTTTTTTTACTTAATTAATTGCCCAACTTTTTCACATCTCAAAAACATCAGCAAATTTCAGGGATTTATATTTTCTAACCAAGCAAGCATGGCAGCAGTTGCTTTCTTTTGGAAAGAAGAAAATACAGGAAAGAAATCTAAAGTGACCATTAAATTGTTCATTACCCAAATAAGATTCTCCGTGGAAAATGTCTGCAGAGCCACTGCACCTTGGGGTGGCTTTTAGGTCAAGGAACAGAGCCTGCTTTGAGTCCAGGGTTAGAAAGGCTCAAGTTCAGCTAATGGGAGATTGCAGGCAGCTGCTTGCTGTGACTGTCTCCTCCAAAAGGGACACAAAGGCAAAGGGCCGTATTCGCATCTCCCAGTATAGGATGCTATGTTTGACATCTCTCCTCCAAATATTAGGCTGTGACCTCTGGTGGTGTAACTAAACTGTCCAGGATAAGCAGCCAGTGGTGACTAGGCAAGGAGATGGACAGAGAGTGATTCTGGCTTCCTAAAGCTGTTTTCTGATGTCAGCCTTTGGCTTGCTTGTCTGTTTGCATGTCAGATCATGAGGTCATTAAGAAATGAATGAAGAATACCATAGAAGACACCCTCACTCTACAGACACCCTTTAAGACATCATGTACCTTTTCAAAATTAATGTGCTTTATCATCCAGGTATTTCCAGTGTCCATATACCTTTCAAAAGTCGCTTTGGTGCCTGTTTCACAAGAGTCATTTTGAAAATCCTGACCTAAATCTCAGAGTAAAATGGAAGGTGCTTTCTTAACCGACTGTTTCTGACATGATAGACATGAACTCTTCTTACCTATTTTGTTTAAAAAAAACATAGAAATAAATGCATAATGTTAAGGAATTGCACACAATCTTTTAGCTCTTGTGTATGAAAAATGTTGGTGTTGTCCAGTAGCGGCTCATGCTAATGCAAAATACTCAAAAGACTTTCCTTCAATATTGTTTAACCTGAGAAACTTGTATGACAGAGCACGTGTCAACACCTGCTTGAAGCCTCATTCTTCAGAGTTATTCTCAGTGATGAGAAGAGGGTGCTTGACCGAAATGCCTGTCAGACTTAATCTGGGAAACAGCTCCATGAGCACAGGGAAGGAGAAGGCCTGCCTGTCACATAGTGCATCAGGATCATGGCTGTGCAGAGCACATGGAAAGCAGATGTTGGTTACTCTGGTTTCAGAGCAGCATGAATAGGAACAGAGGAAAATGACTTCCTCAAAATTTTTGTAAATCTTCTGTTGGGCATTTTACCTTGTCCTTCATTTTTATCTGGGTTGCCTCAGTTACTTTTTCTCCATGTCCATGGTTTCAGCATGCCAAATTTTGGCTTGCTCTCTTAACCCGCCTCTGAGGTTTGGGAGCTTTCATTTTGCACGTGGGAAATGCAGCACTGTTGCTCTGCCTAAAGTGCAGGAGTGAAGAGATCTGGCATGCTCCAGGGGCTGACTGTCCCTACTGGAGGCACCCCTGATCCACACACGGCACCGGCTCTGGCACCTCCCTCCCTGCCTTGTTCTGTGGGAAAGGAACCTGTGGCCTCATAAAATGTGTTGGGTTGGAAGGGACCTTTAAAGTCCATCCAGTCCAACCCCCTGCAGGGAGCAGGGACATCTTCAACTAGAGCAGGTTGCTCAGAGCCTCATCCAGCCTGGCCTTGGATGTCTCCAGGGATGGGGCCTCCACCACCTCTCTGGGCAACCTCTTCCAGTGTTTCATCACCCTCG
>VXBO01000755.1:57092-76044 GCA_013400135.1 Rhinoptilus africanus
TGATGAAGATACTGAACAGCACCGGTCCTAGTATGGATCCCTGAGGGATAGCACTTGTCACTCCTCTCCATCTGGACATTGAGACGTTGACCACTAACCTCTGGATGTGACCACCCAGCCAGTTCCTCATCCACCAAACAGTCTACCCATCAAATCATTTACAGCCCAAATTACCAAAGAAACTGGAAATCTTGATTCAGGCGTCTGATGCTCCTTGCTATTGCAGACAGAGAGGCGGTGCATCTAAAACGTGTGCTGTGGAGACAGTGATGAAGCTATAGCACACTGTCCTAATGGCATCTTATGCGGTAGTAAAGCAGAAAAGAGGCGACGACGAAAACTGAAAGTGTAATAGTAAGGGAGCTTTGTTGCCATGTATAAAATGAGAGACAAACACAGACTAATGAGAAACAGAGTGGCCTGTGAGGACGGGCAAAACAATGCTTGTACTATGGGGGGAAACATGAGAAAGGCAAATAAGTTGCCAGCTGCGTGAGTTTATTGCAAGCAAAAAAAAAAAAAAAAACAAACCCTAAAACCCAACCATTTTGCAAGCAGTGACAGAAACAGTCTGAAAGTACTTGCCAAGGGGAGAGCGACAGTGAGATCTCCTTGGACAACATTGTTTTCATTGCTCCCCACTGCGCTGGGGCTGTGAGGAGCAAAGCAACAAGCTCATTTGTCCAGATAAAGCTTTGGATTGCATCAAAGCACAGACTCTAGCATGCAAGCTTCACACCTGGCAGAGGTGAGACTGCTGGCTTAACAGGGTTTAAAAATCACTGCAGAATTATGTCAGAGAAGTCCTCCACATGACAGGGGGGCAGATCCTGTACTCGTCACCGTGCGTGCTTTACATGAGTGCATGGCTAAGGAGAGTGCGTGCCAGTATGGCCAAGTAAAGCAGGATTCACTAACTAGATTTCAAAACCTCCTCTTACAAGAAGCCATTGCCTTTGCCTTTAGCAAACAGTTAGGATTTGTCATTTACACGTGGCGTCCCGATGCTTACTGCAATCTGTAGTCCTGCTGACAGAGCTGCTTGTGACACAGACAGGAGAGGGACTGCAGGGACGCAGGGTAAGAAGGGATGATCAAAGCAGTTTCAAATAACGTATGGATGAATAGGTAGATAATGTGAAGATTAAGAGCCAGTTTGTGACTCTCAGACTATGCGATTCGTCTGCTCTGAAGGACAAAAAAAATCCTTTGTGCACTTTTTCCATATAGCCCCTTTTCACGAACTCTTAATACATGCATCTCTTGATGTGAATGGTCAAGAAGAGTAATAAAGGGGACAGATTTGATAAATTCTTTATTGCTTTCCATAATCTTAGAAGATATTGCCAGTTTCCTTGTAAATCTGCTTTTTATTTACCTGAAAATCATATCTCCATAACTGCAGGCTCCCTTATTACCCTAGCATGGCACCGCTTGTGCCCACTCCTCCATCCCTCCATCCCTCTCTCCCTCCCCGGTGCTCTGTGCCATGCCGTTTTCATGTCAGTCCTTGTCAGCTGCGTTTCTTCAAGCATCTTTATTTGTTCAAACGTAGTTGCCACAAGTGTGCAGTGTCCGAGCTGTTGCCATGGCATGTCCTCAAAGGACGTTGCTCTGAGCTGCCCCTGGTCACTCTCCGCTTTCATCTTCTGCGCTGTCAAATTGTTTTCACCCATGATGGCCCTTGTCCATCAAATGTACTCTCCCTGTAAATACCCCCAGGCAGGAAACCCATTAGCAGATGGACTCCATGACCTTCTCCAGAAAGCACAGAATTTACAGCTGTGTGTAATGCGCAGAAGTAAGGGAAGGTTTATTTATTCTGCTTTGATTTAAAATTTTGTTTTCGTCTGTGGGGGAAGATTTCTTCATGCCTGGAGGGAGGAATCGTCTCTCCAGGTTGCTTTCTCCACCTGGTTATCGCCTTTAAATTTAGTACCTGTTAACAAGAGGAAATCTGTATTTCAGGGGCTGAGCACTGACAGAAAACACTTCTTCAGGCGTCCTGCTTGAAGAGCTACTAAAACGTGCTGCTAGGGTTGGAGTGGGATCTCACACTGAGGAGGTGGAGAGCCATCGTTTGTTCAGGGGAAAGAGAAAAAAGCCCTTAATGGAGCTCCTTTCCATTGCAGCTGATGGCAACAAGGACACTGCCACGTCCGAGGAACGGGGGGCTGGTCAGCAAGCCTGCACTCTGCAGCCAGGCCGCCTGCACCGAGGGCGAAAAGCAAAATGCGTGGACCTTGACATCGTCCCACCAAACTGTGTGTGCGTCCGTGCATGGCAGATGGTGGGAGGAGGCTGTGCATAGACATCCCCACCTCCGTTCAGCCCTGCCGGTGGACATGGGCACCATCTTCAGCCACCCCTGGCTCCTCATTGCTGATCGACCCATGCTTTCACCCCTGACGGTCTGACGACGAAGTTGCTTGTGTGCCTGCTGCTCAGCTTACTCCAGTTGAAAAAAGTAGTTGCAACAACCTATTTTTAAAAGTGGTTAAGCCAACAGTGCCAGAATGAAGTGAGGGAGGCTGATGCCAGCAGCTCTGCTGGCACAATTTTTCAGGGGGCAATGTCTCATAAAGGAGCTGTGCTGAGCCCCTGGGAATGGACTGCTGCTGGGGGAGCAGTGAGTACATCCTCTGCCCACCAAGAAGCGCTCAGAGCAATGCAGATATCTGGGTGGAAAAGCCACTGAGAAAGGTCGCAGAAAGCCAAAGCCACATTTGCAATGCATCCATAAGGAAAAGGGTAAGAAACAGTCTTCCGGAAGAGTACGAGCTGAAAAACGTTTTGGAGATTTGAACGGAAAAGTCTTGTCTCCTGCTGGTCGAACACAATGGGGGAAGGGAAATAGGGCTTTGTACATTCTCTGCAGAAAAATAGGAGTGCATCAGAGAAATATCTGATTTCTTCATCAATTACTTCTTCTAATGGAAACAGCATGTCTGTCCCCAAATTTTGGCTAGCTGCTCAAATCAAAATGGGTGACAATGCTACAGGATCATCACACAGAGCTAACTTCCCCCCACTGCTGCAGAGACATGCTAACTTTGTGTTCTATGCTGGCGAGGCTTGCTTATCCACCAAGAAGAAATAAATAATTTCTTTTCTTTCCTCCACTGCTGTCCTTCTTTGGGGACCAGACGAGCTGACTCCTCTGCGTGAAGGACTACTGGCTGCTGTGGTTTCCTTCCCACCATCAGAGCAGTGACCTGGCTCTCTGCTGCTCCATACAACACCAGATTAACTTCCCTGTGCGTGTGCAGGGATCCCCGTGCTGTGTGCACATCACAGAGTCACGGAATCACAGAATCACAGAATGGTAGGGTATGGAAGGCACCTCTGGAGATCATCTAGTCCAACCCTCCTGAGCAGGTTGCACAGGAACCCATCCAGGAGGGTTTTGAATGTCTCCAGAGATGGAGACTCCACCACCTCCCTGGGCAGCCTGTGCCAGGGCTCTGCCACCCTCAAGGGAAAGAAGTTCCTCCTCACATTCAGGTGGAATTTCCTGTGTTCCAGCTTGTGCCCGTTGCCCCTTGTCCTGTCGCTGGGCACCACTGGGAAGAGCCTGGCCCCATCCCCTTGACACTCACCCTTTAGATATGGATAAGCATTGACGGGGTCCCCTCTCAGTCGTCTTTTCTCCGGGCTGAACAGACTCGGTTGTCAGCCTTTCCTCATCAGAGAGGTGTTCCAGTCCCTTGGTCATCTTCATAGCCCTCTGCATATACACTTATATATGGGCATGCATATATGTGTCTGTTGTGTGTACAAGCACGTGAGTGGTGGCTGCTTCCACCCAGCACAGGTGTAGGTGAGCAAAGGGTGCACAGCACCAGTCAGAATTGTCACAATATACATATCTAGTACAGCAAACTTTCAAATAGTGCCCTTATATAAATGTACAACGTGTATTCAGGGCAGTGTGACCACCCAAACTGGTTTCTGTGAGCTCTAGTGGAATTGGAGGATTTGATCACCGGTATTTTCATTATAGTGCTCTCCTCTCCTTTCCCATGATATTGTATGAATTACTGAAATATTGACACAGCACGTTATCTTTAAAAAAAAGAAAAAGAAAAAAAAAACCAGCTTACAATTTAAACTCAGGGGGAGAGCACTGTGATGAACAGTTTGCCGTGCTGCCCGCGAGTAGATTTCTGAGTTGGAAAGTATTTGCAATAGCTTGTTGACAAGACACACATGTTTATTAGGAGTGAAAATGATACCGAGTAGCTTAATCTCACTCTCTGCAGAGAGAACAAAAAGCCCTCAAACCGACAGCAGTGCAGCAGCAGAGGGCATCAGCAGCCTACGTTTAAAGGCTGTAATGAGGGGAGCAGTTGCTTGCAGAGCTTAATAGGACAATGCTGCTTTAACTAGTGGATGGAAATCTTTAAGGCATCCTTGTAACCGTGACAAGCCAGTGTGGTGAAGCATTTCATGTTGCTGTGTTTTCAAAAATAAAATACAAATAGGGCAAACAATGGCCTGGCACCGGAATACAGCGGGCAATATCTAACGGCGGTGATAAACGAGGCAGGTCACTTTGCTGTGAGTGCCTCTCCAGCTGAAGCCGAGGGGTTCGCTCTGGATTAAACAAAGCCATGTGCTATTTACAATGTGGTTTGAGTTTGTGCTCGCAGAGGTTTGCAGTGCCCCTGTGGAACAATAGCTCACTGAACAGGACAAATGTAGAACAGCTTACGAACAATGAACAAACAGTGAGAGGGAGCTGGGTTGTTCTAATTCTCATCCAAAATCCAAGGCAGTTGGTTTCTTAATGGAAAATAAAAAGCTTATGAAGCTGCTGGTACATTGTCACCAGGCGAGCAACCATCCAGCATCCTGGAAATTGAATTCAGATTTTTGGGAAGCTTCTTGAACTAGTGGACGGAGCAACACTGGATGGTGCCAATCTTCCCTCGTACTGTGGCCTTCAATATTTCCTTTAAAGGATTTTGTCAGAAATGGAGGGCTCTAAGATGGCTGCAGGTTGAGACATTCAGAATTCTGCCCCACATATCTAGCTCTGAGTAGGGAAACTGGGGAAAACAGAAACAAAGAGGACTGGTTCACTCCTGTGCTGCAAATGCTGCTTCTTGCATTTCATATCCTCTAAATACCATTTCAGAATCCCCTGTTCCCCCAGTGAGAATTGCAGAGATCCTGCAGCCCGAGGGCAGGTTTTGTCATCACTACAGAGATGAAGAACCTCGGCTTGCATGCAAAAGGCAATGAAATTCTTCTTGAAAGTGGTGACCTTGGCCCTTTGTTGCGATAGATTTACCGTACTCTTACGGATGGGAGGCAGTTGCTTCTTTGCCTTTCTTTTTCCTGCATTTCAGCAAGCAGAGAAAGAAGGGGATTGTGAGAATATTGACCCCAGTGTAAAAAGATACAGGTCTTAGCATTTTTTTTTAGGGGTGCTTTTATTTCATTTGATTGTAAATCTCCCAGAAACTGATAGTTTAACTGCAAGGGTGATGCTCAGTGAGGAAAAGCAAACGAAGACAAAATCACAGATGCAAGTTAAATAAATGGTGCCTGAAATGCTAACTAAATACCTTCACAGTTCAAAGGAGCTTGCAGAGGCACCTGGATTGCCCTTAAATTTCCTGTCCCAGGATCTTATTTGTCACCAGCTTCATTTCCACCTTGGCTGAGGGTTGGTTTTCTCAAGGGCTGTGGGTGCCCAGGAAGGAGGGCGAAGGCAGTACAGTGTGGAGAGCTGAGTTAACCTTGCTGGTTTGTGCATGTTGCCTTGTTTTCTTGTGTCCATTGTCAAACAGAGAACCACAGCTCCAGTAATATCCCCTTCATGGGTCTAGTGTAGAGACTAGCTGCGACAGCTTGGGATCATGCCAAGTCAGGATATACCGTTTCATTCCCAAAAGACCTCTTATGCCAAGTGGAGCTTAATTTCATGCTCTCTACAAGTATCTTGCACCACTGCTTCCACCCGACTAGCAGAAACAGCTCTCTTCCAAGCCATTAGCTGACCATCAGCATTGTCTCCACTTCAATGGGCTTCTCTCACAATTTTTGGGCTGCCACAACCTGCTCTTTGGCTGCTTGACTCAGCCCCAGGCTACAGCCATGAGCAGAGGGTCTGAGACAATTCACTTGTGCAAGGGTTGTTGTGTTGGCGCTCGGATAATGCACTTGATTTCTGAGGTGTTTCGTCAGGAAGAAATAAAGGCAGATGTATAACCAACGGCTGAAAAAGCATGCCAAGAATTGCTCCTAAATTCCAGTAGGTCTTTCTTAGACACAAATTGACTTTACATCTTCAGGACATGTGCATACTTGATTACTCTCCATATACAAAGAGACCTTCATTTTTTGAACACATGGGAAAGATTATGTCAGGGTGAAAATGTGGGCCTCACAGAAGCCAGCAAGGAACTAGAGTCCAGCATATTTTCCAGAGGTGTGGAGATGCGAGAGGATTTCATGCAGTTCATGTCAGTCATTACCTTTTATCTATGCTGGAAAGCAAAGCACCAGTAAAATGGATGTGCTAAGTTTAAACTCTTTTCCGGAAAGTCAAATTTATCCAGAGGGGACTTTTTTTTTTCCTGGAAGCAATGATCAGTAATAACTTTTGGAGGAATTCTTCAGCACCTATTATTGCAGCTGAGCCTTCTTCCTTCCTTTCACCATTATCTTCTCCCAAAGACTTTCTCCTTGAAGACTCTCTTAAAAGGTTTTCCCAAATGGAGCTCTTCAAGAGAGACTTCCCATAGATAATTCTTGTTAGCTCATGGGTACGTTTTTATAGTGGGTTGGTTAGTTGGATTTGTTCCTTCTGTAGTAGAAGACGACAGTTTTTGGCCATTGTAATAAAAACAGAAGTGAAGCAAAATCACATCCTACATGATCCAGGTGCATTTGACCGTAGGGTCTAGCAGAGGAATTCAGGCAGTGGGGTTTTATTGCAGTGCTTCTGGAGGGTGCTGCATGTCGAGGTCCGGGTGAGTGACGTTTCCTCTTTCTCTGGCAGCGCACAGGGAACAACACTCGAGTGTGCCGCAGCCCATGGCTGGGAAAGAAATCTCCATCGACAGCTCGTTTACTTGTGGGTCCCTCTGCTAAGAAAGCCCAGAGCAAGTCTGTGCAAGGGTGTATTTGCATGATGCCCTTTCATGTTTCAATGTAACCAGTCATCCAGAAAAAAATTGGAGGATATGGATACTTCCTAAACTTTGGGGGAAATAAACCTGTCTCCTGGACTTAAGCTCCAGAACAGTAACTGGACGGTGATAACAGTCTGGAACAAGTAGAAAAGGATAAACTGAACTGATGTTGCTCTCCTCCCAAAAAAAAGGATAGTGCCTTGTTTTTGAACTATGGATATTCTCTTTGTTTATTCTGACCTCCCATTTTGAGCAGCAAATTGGTCTCATTTCTGAATTATCAAGACTGACAAAGGGTGTGCCCTGGAATATTTTTAACAAAAAAAAAAAAAAAGAAGAGGAAAAATAGAAAGAAAAATAAATCAAAGTACCCTTTGCATTATGCTGTCCTACTATTTTTTTCTAGAAACAACATTGTGGATACAAATGGATTAGCACATAATGTTGAAATATTGTGAATATGCTGACATCTCATTGTTTTGCTCAGGAAGTAGTTTGTCATTGTTACAAAAATGTAACATGACTGTTTCAAAGTTAATTGAGTATGTTGCAAGAATTTTTAAAATCTCAAGTAAACCCACCGGTCGATAAACAACCATGTGTCCTTGGACGGAAAGGACTTTCCATATGAGAGTGGGAATACCTGCAAATAACCATTAGGTATTTATTCAGAGGGTGAGATTAATGGTATGGTCATGCTCAAAAGAGCCAGAAAGGCAGCCAGGGTACCGAGAGATCAGCCTGAGCACTTTTTGCAAGGAAGGAAGCTGATATAAAAAATCCCCCCTCTTTTCAGACCTCATTATCTCAGAGAGCAGTTCTGGATGGGATTCAGGAGGCCAATTTCAGCGTTAAGGCAGCCACTGAATCTGAGTGAGAAGGACTTTTCAATGTGATGACATCGCTTAAAACCCCATGACCTCGTCACTGTGGCAGTAGGGGAGCAGTCAGCCCCCACCCCAAGAAGCAGGCCTTTTTCCCAGGCAATGGAAGAGGTCATCCTCACCCTGGCTTAGGACATGTCTCAGTGGAGAAAAGTGACCACTGTGTTTTCTGTAGCTCTGAGAGCAAAGCCGTGGGCCCCGAAGGCATGGAAAGACCTCTTCTGTGAACCCACTCCAGGCTTAGGGATACAGGTGTAAACAATTGGGTGTTGTGAAAGCTGAGGCTCTCGGATGTGCTTAGGAAGCAAATCTGAAGAGAAGTGAGACGGTTAAGGACTTGGGGTTAAATGGCAGCTCTGTGAATTCCATTGACTTTCAACAATGGCAGTAGTTGCCTGAAAACTCCCGGAGGCATCTGTATCTCTGCTGGGAATCTCGCCATGTGATTTTAAGTCACTGAAAAAAGAGGTGACTTGAAGTATTGGTTGATAGATTTATTCTTTGTAATGAAATTCTCAGATGAATGCACCTCTTCTTTCGGTTTGTGAACAGCTCAGAGCTGATCCTGTTTCCGTCTGTGCAAGGGTTATCGGAAATACTTGCTGAAAAGGTTCAGTGTGTGTGGTTGGGTTCACAGAGTTGAGGATCTCCAGGTCATGCTTTCCCATGGTCTGCAGTAGGTTTCTGCAAGTGCTGCTGAGCAGGCTCCGCCTGATCCTCCAAGCGCTGCCAAGTGGCCTGGAGCATACGTGTCTCTGGTGGAGGGCAGTGAGTGAAGCTGGTCCCCATGAACTTCTACTCAAACTGATTCCAACTTGGTGGAGGGAATATTGTCTGATAGGCAGATGTGAGTCCTGCCTCAGTAAGTGTCTAGCTGGCTTCTTGCTAACTCTGAAGAGCTCTGCTGGGTCTGTGCAGAGTGCAGGAGGCTTCGTGCTATATCTTGGGATGGATCTGAGCCCCATTTCCCCTCCCCAGTTTAACTTAGAACTCCTTTCCTCTCCCTGGTTTAACCTGTGTGTTTTCTTCCATTAAAAGTACTAGAAAATACTCATCCTGTGTGGTACTTTTCTGCGTTTTCAGGCATCCAAATCTACCCATGTTGAACCACAAACATCCTTTAAAGTATGAATGGGATGCTACTTAACCCTGTAAACACCCTAGTTTCTGTTACTTATGTACTCTAGTGGAAGCAGCAGTCACTTTGAAACAAGATGCTTTAAATAGGTTTTCCTCACTTTTTCATAAATAGGGTGTAACTATATTCAAAGCATGTTTAAACCACCAAGGTGGCACTGCGTGTCTGCTCCTGGGCAATCCCAGTGCTTAGACATCAATACGAGTGACCAGGTCCTAGTCCCTTCTTTTCTGCATTTGCAGGGAGCATTTGAATGCATTCCCGCATCCTCGGTGAATGCTCTAATGGCTGGACCATTGGTTATTCAAAGTGGGTTTCTGTCATTGCCTTCTGGCAGACACAGTCTGCTCGGTGTAAAAAAGAATTAAATCCCATGACTAGGCATGCAAGCTTTTGGCTATAACCCAACACATTGTTTTTTATGCAGAGTTGAACAGCTCCATCAGACAGAGAAAATGAAAAGAAACCCAAACCCAGAGACAGCTGGGTACTCACCTGGGATATGAATTCAAGATGCATCTTTCCAGGACTGGCTCAATGTGCATCTCTCATATCCGTTCGGATTGCTCTAACCCCAGATGCTTTGAGTCTTCATTTTCTGGGCTTTCTTCAGACAAAACCCGCCTCTGAAAGAATTCTCTGTCTCCATGATCCTAAACGAAGGGGACATGGTTCTTTCCAGGGAGACTGCAGGACATATTCATTGAATCTTCTAGCTGTAGGCTGTGCATAAAATACAGGTTATTTCTAGACGGTAGATGGTTATCTCTGGAGACAATGAAGTGGAGGTTACCTCACCACTCACTGGTGGTTTTCAAGATGGGACTGAACAGGGTGCTAGACAATCTCATTGAGGCTCTCTTTCCCACAAAAGGTTGGATTAGATCTTTTGAGGTCCCTTCCAATTTAGACTGTTCTGTGAATCTATGATAAAATACATCCAGAGATGCAGTCATCTAACTCATTGGATCTTTCTTAAATTTTACTGCAAATAAATAGAGAGTTTGGGTATCTCAATTGAGCCTGTAGTTAATTTTACCACACTGAAGAACGGGCTGCTGTAACACCTCGTAAGGTAAAGGTCTAAGTCCTCCTAGATGTACAAGTGGAACTAATTCAACTATCTCAGTCAGAATGTAATGATCTTAATTCAATTGTATTTTGTGGACTCTCTTAAATTCATTTACAGTTGCTGTCTTTTGGCACACATTAAATCAGAAATAAATGTTAACCTAATAAATAGGCCTTCCTTGTCTGGAGTGAAATAGCTTTTAGGAGGAAAACTGTTATATGCTTCTCCAGTGTGCCTAAGAAAAGAGAGCTTTTATCTCTATTAAAGTAATAATTATAATGTAAAAATGTTTATTTGACCACATTTAGCCAGTTGTTTCCAAGCTGATGTACACAGATTTCTACAGCTTCCCTGTATTTATAGATCCTGGATCACAGGGCACTGGTTCAAACAACAGAATAATGATAGCAAATGAAGGATAACATACAGTAAATGGTGGATGTTTGAGTTAATGAATTCCTTTACTTCATGTAATTGTGTATATCAGTGTGGTTGTCAGCCACTTTTGTGAACAAAAGCCCATTTATGGGTAACAATAATAACAAATAACAAGAATGTGTTCCAAAGAAATGGCTACTGAAATAACAAGTGTTGAGGATCATGGGTTTTGTCTTGTGACACAACCTCTGTAGTTCTCCCATTCTTTTGTTCTGTGCCAGTCTGAATTAATTAGATTGAAGTTGGAGGTTTGCAGTGAAGTAAAATGATATCATTGAACTGTGATAATAATACTTAGCACATTATTCTGGGGGAGTTTCTATTCCTGCTTGGTCTGAAGCTGAAATAGATGACAGTATTTTCACTGACTCTGAACTCGAAAATTGTAACTGACAGCGAAATCTGTTTCATATTTTGTTTCTATTCAAAATGTGTTAGAAATATTAATGAATTCCTATCCTTATGATTAGTAAGTAGCAACCTTTCTGTTTTACAGAAGCTAAGTGGCTACAGAAGATGTCAGTGCGAGGACTAAGGGACTATGGACTAAAAAGGGATGTTGTAAAGGTGGTGGAATGGCTGTACTGAAAATGTCATCTATCTGAGTGAGCTTGGTATTTTTCATCTGCTCTTTAGTTCTGCTTTAAGAGTAGTTGGAATGTGACAATAAGTTCTTCGATGAGAAATATTGTCCTTCCAATCGTTTGAGCTTTTTCTAGTACCTTTTCTGTGTTCCTGGATGTAACTCTTGACATCTCAGTTAAATTGTAAACAATGCTGCAATGGAGTCACACAGATGAAAAATACACACGAAACCAGAAGCAGGCATTTTGCTTTTCTTTGGTGGCTAGGAGTGGTGGTGAAAGTTGAAGGCAATTTCTTTAATAACATGTTTAAAAGCTTTCTTCTGCAGTTGCCTTTCATGCTAAAATAATAAAAAAGAGATTAAGTAAAGAAGAGGACAGCAATCTTTCCTTAAGTGGGGTGTTATTTTGCTGATGAGGTAAACCTAACTGACATCCAGAACAGCTTAACTCTGCCAACTACATGCTGACATTGGCTGACTGTACCTATCCTTCGGCCACTGCTATAACGGAGTCATATAATTGAAGTCATCTTCCATGCCTTCCATATTGTATGTGGAGAAGTAAACAGGAGCAAAAGGATGAAAAAGTGAAAGAGTAGGTCATTGTAGCAGTGGAATGGACCTGCAAGGGAAGTACTGAAATCTGTGGCATTTGGGACATAGAAAGCTGGCTCTAACATCATTTTAATTTAAGAACAATATACCACAACTCTCGGCAAGTAAGAGAAATTTTTGTTTCTATGTACAGCTCCATGGCACCGCTGAAACTTTTGAAACAGGATCATGTGCCTGAGAAGATCAGTGGTCTCACTAAGCCACAGATGGCAGCTGGCATGGTTGGGTGGTCACTGGTGGCTTTGGAGATCAGCGCCACAGCACAGTTATGCCTCTTGTTGGACTAGACACATGTCAGCCAAACAGGAGAAATCGTGGTTTTGTTTGCCTTTAAGAAGGATGGAGGTTATTAAAAGGTGTGGGTTTAGGAGGTGCAGGATCATAAACCAGTAAAAGGCAGGTCAGAAATCCTTCAGCTACGCATCTGCTGTGAAGTCAAGAGGGCTGGCAAAACAGACAGGTCTCTCATGCTAATCTAACTACAGGGAGCAAGAGATGTATGACCACTGTTCCTTCTAGGCTGCAGGAATAAAAGGCAATTTTCTTCTGTTAGGAGCTGATTTGGCCACTAAGCAAAAACTAATAACGGCTATCCANGAGTTTTCTTCCAAACCCTCTTCCAGATTTATTTTTCTGCTTCAATTTTCATGGGAAAATCCCTCTATGTGGTTATACATCTATTTTAGTGTTTTTACTTGTCAGTATTTTGTTTTTGTAGCTGCTCTGAATCTTTTAGCTTAGAAACTGTTATGCTGTTTGTTGATGGAGAAAGAAATGGTATTGGAAATTGCAGTGATGTAACGTTTGGAGACACTGCAATTAAGAGCCCATTGCTAATGGCCACAGCAAAGACTGGGGTTATGAAGGCTGCAGCCTGTTGCTGGCTTTATGTCAGGTCCAACTGAGAGGTGATCACCCATCTATCAGATAGCAAAGAGGTGTCCAGATCTCCCTGGAAGAGCTCTCAAGAAAATGATATTTCTGCAGTGACCCAAGGCATTTGTAGCTCCCTGTTTTGCTGGTAGCTACCTGATGCAGCACCAGAAGTTGATATAAGGAGAGGAATCAGGGAGCATACAGGAGGACAATTGCTCCTAAAGCATCTGAAAAGTCCATGTGGTGATTTAAAGATGTTTACTAAGGGTGTCCCTGAAGATTTCCCCCTGGGAGAGAAGATAACAGGCGGCAAGCACAACACATTGCAGCTTGGTCAGGGCTTCAGGAAGGCTTTCTTCTCCAGGAGGGTATTGCGGCATCGTATTGGGTTACCCAGAGAAGCTGTGAAATATCTGTCTGTGGAGATTGTCAAGAAGTGGGTGGTCAAAATCACTTTTGACCTGGTACAGGGGTGGTGGCAGTCGAGGGGTTGGCTAGAGACTCCAGAGGTCCCTTCCAACCAACAATGCTATGATTATATGGAGGGACTTTAAAACAGTGTTACACAGCGGGAGTGAATCAAATGCTTTTTCTTCTATCTGGAGATGCTTTGCCTTTTGGTCATGCATTTAGGCTTAAGAGAAAGAGCCTCAGGCAATCTGTAGAGAAAAACTCAGAGCATGAATTCAATGACGGAAAGGAAATATAAGAGACACTCTTCTTACAAGGATGTGTAAGATGTGCTTAGTTTCTTCCAGCTGGACTTCACCTACTAAGTAACCTGTTAAAATGGACAATTATATTTTACACTCTGACATATTTTCAACCCCACATGAATTATTGAGATGAATGTCTCAATGTTTTTTCCCAAGAAAAAGTTCAATATTAAATAACTATGCAATTTTTTTGACGTAAAAAGATGAACAGAACTCTTTCCATGGGATCAGATGCCCAAATTTAACAGTAAGAAATACTGAAGCTCTACATTTCTGCAGTTCATTGCAGTGGAAAAACTTATGCTGACAAAGACAACAACTAAAATTTTCTCAAGAGTACAAATAAACTTATTGGAGGAGATGCAAATAAGCCTGGACAACAGTTAGAGAAGAATAGTGATTCACAAATTGTGTCAATATTTTTTCCTCCATCTCAGGGTCTGGTCACAGCTCTGGAGAAGGAGTAACTACATTTTATGGATTACAAGTGGTTGAGGAGAAAGTGATGAGAATGTCTGGGGACTTGGAAAAATGCTTCTATGATGGGAGGCTGAAGAGGTTGAGAGGATTTGTGTTAGAAGGAGATGAATAAAGAGGGAAATGGTAGAAGGTCATAACAGGACCAGCACTTTGGAGAAGGATATTCAGAAGAGATGAGAGCCACCATTCTCTCATTGTCATAACATGCAATGGGATGGCATTATATTTTGAAGATGCCAGATTTTAGATTCACTTAAAAAATTTAAATATTTTGTCCAGTAGCATGTCCTGCCTGTGGACCCACTGCCACTGGAGGCTCCTAAGTCTAGAAATCAGAAAAATTCAAAGGTCAAGTCTGTAAAAAGATTATTTAGTGCCAGATGCTTCTGACAAGACAATAAAGTGTCTTGAGGTTTTAAATTAATCTCTAATGTCCTGTAATTAATAAAAGACTTTTACTCATCAAATCACTCATCCTGGCCCTGTGTAACAGATTGTGTATCTTCTTTTTAAGCATTTGGTGCTTGTCATATCCCTTATAGCAAGAAAATTCTGGGCCTTTATACATATATATTACTGTGTGCTCTGTCTTCATTGTACTCTATGGAAAATGAGTGGGGTTTTTACTTCAATGGAAAAATGGATTAATTGGATTCTAGTTCGTTTAATAATTATTTTTAAATGCAACAGCTTGAATATTGTCTCCTGATTTGTTTTGAAGTCTTTTATGGATTATATTCACTGAGCAGATGTGTTTATACTGCAGTTCTATCTGTTGTGCATAGCCATTTACAGATTTGTACTGGAATGAGTTTATGTATGACTACAGACGATGGGTTGGCTTTATGTCTCCACTTCCCTGTTCCCCCCATGGCCTTTATGTTTTAAGTTGTGTAATTGACTACTGAAATGTGGGTTGAGTTCCACAAGCTGTTGGTAGCTATGGTTTAATAATAGCAGAAGGGTTGGTTGGCTGTGTGTGAGTTGTAGGGATGCTTTTCTTTTATATAGCAGGTTTCCTTGCTTCAGCTGTGATTCAACGAAGAAAATACGACAGTAGTGCAGTTGCCTTGACAGTGAAAACGCATTGCCTGTTGGACAGGGTGGTGATATGTGATTAAGTCAAAGCCTGTCTAGTGATGCTTCATGATATATTAACATTCAACCAACATGTGCACAACATTCATCCAAGATGCACAAAAAATGAGATTTATGTCATGGAAGGTAACTAATAATTTCACGCTCTGATTACCCTGGTCCTTGTCTCCAGTTTGGCCACAGGGAAGGGATGATGTTCTTAGCAGTGGCAATCGGCTGTATAAGAGAATGAATGGATTGGGACTGGAGACACACAGAGGTTTGCTCTCTTCTCCCTCTTTTCCTTTTCCTTTGTGAACTTGCAAAAACCTGCTTGATAGTAGACTGGTTTGCAGGCTGAAATTTCCATAGCCAACCACTGTTGACAGCGATAGACACTGGGGAACAGAGCTGGGGCTGACATTTTTATAATTTTGTTGTGTTGAAACGTATCATTGTCAGTTCTGTTATTTAGAAGAAAATCCTCAGTTCGACTCAGAAGACGAAGACTTATTGTGTAAAAAAGATGAAATGTCAGTGTCTGAGAAGACAATATGTGTAAGTAACACACCAGGCTCACTGTCTGTTCCTGCATAAATGAATTATCACTGGGGTATATCTTCAGCAGCAATATTTTGGTGTGCTCCATAGATGGGCAGTTGCCCCCCTTTTCAGAAATAGGAAGAAGACAGAAAGATTCCGGGGCCATTTCTAGAAATTTTCGTTCATGTAGCCAGTCCTTCGGCATCCAACGTGTAACTGGTGGGACTATGTCTAGAATCAAAGGTTTGTCGTGCTGTGCTGTGGAACCAGCCTTGCAATGCCACATGAGGTTTGCTTCTGTTTACCCTCCAGAACCGTTCAGGCAGAGTCTTTTCATGCCACCTCATCTGTGGTGGGTGCAGCAGGTAAAACCACCTGGCTGATAACAGGGGATGGAAAACTCTGGAGCAGATTCAGATCTGGGTCCAGGTTTTCACCTCAGTTTTTCACAGCCATGGTGCTTTCCCTGACTTCTGCAAATGCACCAACGCGACAAGAGGCGGACTCAGCCTCTGTTTCACTGGTGGTGAACAGCTGTTCAACAGGTCTTGGCTCCTGTGAGGGAGAGGGGAAGAAAATATCTTTTCTAAGCCTATTTGCCTTTTGCATATATATCTCTATGGATCTGTTGTACGTATCTACCCGTCTATCTATTCATTTACCTGTCTTTCTGCATCCCTGTGTACACTTAGAGACTGACACTCACTCATCACTAATTGTCAGGCATTATGACCGTTGCATCCCAGTAATGAAGGTAGTGGCAATTTTATTAAAAAGTATTATAGGAGAGCTCTGAAATCCAGTAGTCCCTGAAGAATTTCTTGAACACACAGTGTATCTGGAATGTCAAAATGGTCCTTAGAGATATGCACACTAATAAACCAGGCAGGACAGTCATATCATGTTTATGATTATACATATTCCCCCATGAAATAAAACTGTACAATTGTGATTGGAGGCAGAGAGTTATCAGCTGGAAACAGCTGTGCTGCTGAAACACCCGGTGGCAGGCTATATAAATATTAACAAAGATACCCCAAACTCAACTGTGTCTGTATTTATATATGTTTTGTTGCCAGCTGAGGCAGTTGTCAAGAGGGTTGACTTTGGGGAGATGGATGTGAGTTAGGAATCGCAGAGTTTGAAGCCTTTCTGTTAATTTTGCTTGTCCATTAACATTTAAAAATGTGTACTGAAAAGATCCATCAGACGTACAAAACTGCATATTCCAGAAAGCCACTTCAAGTGCCACAAGTTCATTTTTAAAGCAGTCTTCTAAAAAGGAGGAAGCATCTACTTTAGGGCAGGCTGATTCCAAGCAGATTTTCTTGTAAGGAAACTCCTCACTTGCAATACTTCAAGGACTTGGTGTACCAAAGAAATACACTTCCCTTCACAACGACCAGCCCAGGGATCTCCTTTTTGCTTACACTGGTACAAATCAGGAGCATGCACTCTGTAATTAATGGAGCTATGCTAGACAAAAATGGCATGTAGGGGGCTCCTGGTGTTCCTGTTGCTCAGTGTTTTCGATAGCAATGGGGAAGGTCTGCAGCCCCTGTGAGTGGTGCCTGCGCCTGCCCGTGCTCCCGCTCGGTGTGACGCACTGGTGACAAGGCATGGCATGTCCCCAGCCAGCCCAGGGGTGGACCAGCCTTGCAGGATTGTGAGTAGAAACAACTTTCCTCTATCCTCAGCTGTTTAGGAGGCGTTAGCTCAAAATTCAGGACAGAAACACGGCATTCCTGGCTCTCGTTCACGTGCACTTACCTGTGCTTGCTCAAAGGGTGGGCATGGGAAGAAGCAAAAGGAAAATTCTCAGGTTGATTGTAAAGACAGTTTTGGTTAAAGATCTAGTCTCAAAACATGCTCTATGCAAAGACTAATTGCATCGGCTACACATTATGTTTTCACAAGTGCTCTCCTGCCCCTTTTTGTTCTTTGTGAAGCAGGGATTTATATTCTTCCCAGCTCTGCTGCTTTCCCTACTGTCATAAAATCTCTGTTCCCACTACAGGTACCCATGGGATGGTCATTCCACCTCACAGAAGACTTCAGTGTTTCAATATTTCCTTTTATTGTGAGTCAGACAAACACCCTGAAGACTTTCTGTGCAGGTTCATGCTAGAAAAAGATATCTTGGACTGTTTAAAGCAGTTCATTTTGCCTAGCTGATTTTCTTTCAGCTAATTGCACTCTGATAATTTTGAAGGGGGATGCTTTAGTATGGCCGGAGATTTTTTTGAGTTTTTTTCTTCTGCTCCAGGTCCCCCAGTCTCAGCCTGGCTTTATGAGGAATTCAGAGCCTGCTTCTGCTGAGGTTCCCTCGACAGCACTGCGTACTCAGGGAGAACAAAAGCCCATGATACATTCCAGTGATGTGCATCGGGATAGTTATACCCCTGGCTCTATTAAAAAAAAAAAAAAGAAGAAAAAAAAAGAGAGAGAAAAAAAGAAAAAAGCCCAGCTGCTTTCTTATTCCCCCTCTCATGCCAGCCAGCTCTTGCTGACAGGTTGGTTAGCTGTAGGAGTGGTGACGGGTGAGGTGCACATCTGAGTATCGTGGCTGAGCGTTGTCGGACTGGATGCTGACAGACTGCATGAACGGCAGTCTCACATACTTCAGATTTAATCTAAATGCTCTTCTGATACGCATTTGCTTTCCGTAGGTACTGTACAGTGAGCTGAATACAGCTGAAGCAGGAAGGAAAACAACCTCTTAACCTTATAGTTTAAAATAAAAATAATACTTACCTTGCAGCTTCTAATTTCTGTTAGGTCCTGTAGGGTCTTAAAAGTTTGGAAAACGTCATCAAAAGATATAAGTTGCTAAGCTTCAACAGAAATCAATACCATAATACAAAATGAGATACTTAAATACCTCTTGAGGTGATGGACAGAATTACTTTTCTGTTTTTTTCAGCATTGTGAATAGGATATCAGCATGTGCCTGATTTACCATTCACATTGCTGGAGTCTGAGAGCCTTCTTTGTTGAAATGTAGACCCAAATGTATGTTTCTTTCTTTCTTTCTTTCTTTCTTTCTTTCTTTCTTTCTTTCTTTCTTTCTTTCTTTCTTTCTTTCTTTCTTTCTTTCTTTCTTTCTTTCTTTCTTTCTTTCTTTCTTTCTTTCTTTCTTTCTTTCTTTCTTTCTTTCTTTCTTTCTTTCTTTCTTTCTTTCTTTCTTTCTTTCTTTCTTTCTTTCTTTCTTTCTTTCTTTCTTTCTTTCTTTCTTTCTTTCTTTCTTTCTTTCTTTCTTTCTTTCTTTCTTTCTTTCTTTCTTTCTTTCTTTCTTTCTTTCTTTCTTTCTTTCTTTTCTTTCTTTTCTTTTTTTCTTTTCTTTCCTTTTCTTTCAAAAGAACCAAACTAAAAACCACCAACA
>VXBO01000756.1:0-26191 GCA_013400135.1 Rhinoptilus africanus
GCCTACCTTTATCAAAACAGGATAAAAACATTTCCCAGTTCTGACTCTACTCTTTAACCTCAAAGGGATCTCAGTTAGTGATGTGGTAAGGGCAGGACTCACTTCTTCACTGTCCTCAAGAGGCACTTAGCCGAGGCAGGGATACAGGCTGAAAGGATGCTCAGGAATCCCAGTTATTCATTCCATCTTTGCAGTGAGGAGCTTTGCTGTAGATGAGAACTGAGGTAGTAATATACCTGTTCTATTGGGTGCGCTTAGAAAATTGTCATCTAGCACATGCTCAGACTGACTAATTTTACTATAACTTGTGCACATTTAAACCATTTTTAGGGTAGATGTAGGCTTATGACTAGGATGGCTTTTCAGTTGAGTTACACCACTGCCATGAGTCTGTCACAAGCACATGGCTGAGCCAACAAGCAAGCAAAAAGAAATAGTTCCAGAAGTGCACTGCTGGTTGTCAGCTTCTTCCCCTGGGAGACACAACATCTTTTCCGTGCTTCCTCTTTTCCTCAGTGACATTAATTATGAATCACCAAGAGAAGAAAAGATTTCTAAACTTCTTTTCCTACTAATTAATTTTGAACCAACCTCAGAATAATTTCCGCAATCCTGGATATATATCATTTCATGTAGGACTTGATCTAGTCACAAGCCCAAAACATATGGAGATAAATCTTCCTGAAATTTGGGAGCATTTGGATAGAAGCTTGAAGCAATAATCTTTTCTGTCACTCTCACTCTCTGGCCCCCCTTCTATAGCTAAATAAATGTGTACTGAGCCTTTTTATTTGCTTGTTTATTATTATTTATCTGAGCATTGAGCAATGTTTCATTCTTTTGTCAGAGAATGAGAAGGAAGAAGCAAGCTAGTTATGTTTCTATGCCAGTCTACCCACTTTATTGCTTTTTCCAGATAAACAAAATGAGAATCTGTCTGTTTGCCTGATGAAGAGAGTGATTCACGTATATATTAAGACTAACAAAAACACAAAAGCCATGTAGTTGTAAAACACTTACCCATATAATTAAAACTGCATATAATTAAAACAAGTGGCTGATAGCAAAGAGACATTACAGCACTGTAGGATGCTCACACTGTACAGCTATTCTCACTGGAGAATATATGCTGTTGAAAGATACTTTTTTGTCAGTGCAGCTCTGCTCGGACAGTGAAGTTGGTTTAGTTTAAAAACCATGCATATTATTATCTCATATTAACCAGAACAATGTTCCAGAAACTTTTAAGTAACACACTTTGTCCTAATGCCTTTCAGCCACTTTTCTCTGCTGAAGTAACACTATGATTGCTAAGGCTGGGTAAGGAAATAAATGAGCTTTTTGACATACAAGAATTCCTTTAGGTCTGAAAATGATTAAGAAAAGTCTTAATGTGAATGAAAGGGAAATTTGCAAAAAAGAATGTGCTCAACTTTTCCTAGAAAGGGCACAGTTAATGAAAATTGAAAGGTAAAATGTTCTAAATTGAAAAAAGGAAATGCTTGGTGGTTTTTTTTAATTGCAGAAAGAGTGATATTCATGGTAAGTCCAAATGGCAAATTATATTCATATCTTATCACAATTAATGAGATTAGAACTGCTATGAGAGAAGAAGTCAATGCAAAAATACAGGTAACTCTGATCATTGCTCTTGCTGACAGCATTAGTGGATGTAGAAAACGGATCATTGTCCTGCAAGTCCTTGCAGAAATGCTTCAAGGGCCCACTTAATGCTTAATGCTATTATGGCCTGGTAAAAATAAATCAACATAAATTCTGTTGCAGTAAAACTTTGCCTTAAATTTGAGGAGAGAAAAAAGGTAGGCTGCTCCAGGTAGTTAGAAAAAGAGGAGATGCCATCCAAAGAAAAGCTAGAAAATTCCTCAATGAAGCCATATGGTTAAAGAAACACAAACAGCAAACACATACTGATAAAACAAGATGTATACAGCAATGATCAATCAATGAATACAGGTTTTTTTCTTTACACAAAACTCTGGAAGAGTTAGTTAAGCAAGAAACAAAATTACAGTAATGGGGCGGTTAGAGCAGAAGTCCTTTATCGTTCATTAGAATATTATTTTAATGTTTCTCCTAGGAAAGAGGCATCCCAGAGAATGTGAAAAGCCTAAACTGCCTTTGAAAGCTAAATCAGGCACTGCTGGGGAAAACCAAGCCAAAAGCTAGATAAGGATGAAAGAACTGCACTGCCTTCTCTCTCCCCACCATCCACCACCCCTACGTGCCAATGAACATACACCTTAATTTTGCCCAAACAGCAATATAATTTACTCAGTTCAAAAAAGTATTTTCTCACATATTTATGGACTTCCCAAAGTGCCTGCTAGTAAGACCATCAATCAGGGCCAAAAATACCCTGTGTGCTCCAGTGACTACATTTTTTACCATATACATCAGTCAAAATGATACCAAACTGGAGTAGAGATGTTGCAATGCTGAAGAGAAGTTGATAACTTGCTTCTATAGAATGTTATAGCTTTTTATAGAATCTCACAGCCTTGGTAAGTGTGGAAATGGAAGGGCAAAAGGGGTCAGGAATAGCTGAAGAGTGTTGAGATGGAAAATGGGCTGGATTGGCCTTCAGTAATTTTGTAAAGGATAACACATGTGATAGAGATGTGATGAAAAATGGAAGCAACCAAAACCAAACTACCTCATATATGCCCCAAGCTAGAAGCACAACAGTTACCAAGGCTTGGAAGAGCTGCTAAATTTATGTATGTATGTAGTCACATCTGGACAGGTTTTTATATATCCAGTAACTCAAGGAATGCAGACCACATATTTCTTTAAACTGATGTTTTGACCCTGCAGAGGGAAATGGCTATTTCTTTGGCAGCTGAATCACAAAAGCAAAACTATTTTCCTTGTCCTGTGTGTACCAATTTAGTCTTTCATCTCTTTGAAAAATCTGCAATTTGCTTTGTGACTGTTTTCAAAGACCAGGAACCTCCAACTACCACCGAACAGACAGCCCCAAGAGAGCAGGTCTCAGGCAGGCTTTGGCTGGTAAAACCCTAAGCCACTATAATTCCAGAATCAAATGCCTTTCAAAGCCATTTAATAGCATTGATGTAACTAAAACAAGTGCATAAAATCTGCTTATCTTTCACTTGGAGCTGGCACTCGGAGCTGAAAGGATCACCCGTAGTCTTGTGTAGTCTTTGTGATACTGAGTGTATTCCAATGATGTCTGGTTAAACATAAAGAAGAAAAAAAAAGATAAAAGCAGTTTATTCATAAGATTAAGCATCAGAAACCTCTAAAATATCCTCTTTAGAGCAGGTCTTATGGAGTTTTTTTTCTTAAAAAAGGAGGCAGGGCAGGCTGAGCTCATGAGGCACGGCAAGTTTGTGGGGCATCATGTGCACCAGGAACCAAGTCTTGCTACCTGTATTTTTACTTATCAAGTCTTCTAGATGTCTACATGTTACAGGTCCAGATTCTTATTATATTCACAAGCTTAGTGTTTCTCTGTCCATGTGGGGAAAAGTTAAATACTGATGGCTTGTAGCACTAACTGAGTGCAAGAGGAGTCAGTCTTACAGACCGTCTGCTGGGCCAGGCGAGCAAGAAAACCTGCGAGGGGACATTTTTATTCTGAGTTCAAGAGGCTGAGAAGGATGTGAGCATGAGGGATGCCATTGCCATGCAAGAGATAAGTAATTTGAGTGTCTAATATAGGGAGGTGGATTTCCTTAGGTTGAAAAATACCTGGAATAAATGTCTTAGTGATGCATTGGATGAGCCACTTCAGACAACTTTTATAAGCAGCTTCAGGAATATAGTTGGCACGGCATTTTTTGCATTCTGCTGTGCAATTCTGCTAAATTTGGCGTCAATGTTTTTTCTTGCTTTCATTCCTCATCATTCAAGGGCAATTTTGGAAGTGAGAAATTTTATCTGTTTTAATTCCTTCTCCTTAGTAGAACAGCTTGCTACACAAATATTGCCTTCAGCTGCACAAATCAAATATTTTCTTCAGCAGAACTCAGCTTTCCCTGCCATTGCGTTTGCTTTACCTACATCTGCTGATGTCCCCAGGTGGAGACATCTGCAGGCAGGCAGCAGAAGGCAGCTCCCCATGCGCATGGGAAGGCGTAGGACAAACAGCTCTCTGTCCTGGGACTGCAGTGCTCAGGTGAAGAAAAAAACATCATGGGCTAATAATTCCAGTGATATATGCACAGACTTCCTCTGTCAGCTGTTGTAAGGGTCTCAGTCATTAAAATTACCCTTCAAGACTGCAGGGACAGTCCAGAAACTGTGGCAACAGAAAAGGTGATCAAAATCCACTGTTCCGTTCATGAATTTTATGTCCAACAAGCGGAAGGGAGAAGATTGAATTGCACAGTCTGCTGCTGATCTGAAGAACTGCTCAATTTTCTAGATCCACCTCATTAATTACCTGGCGGTCATGTTCAGACTCTACACCAAATATGTTTCTGAAGAGCATCAGTAATTTCAGACAATTATTAGGCATGACTCATTTTGATCCTTTCCAACTTGAATTCACCTTCAATTCTTGAACTTCATTTTAAAATATCCTAAAACATGATGTTATGAGGCACCCAAAGGGATTTGGTGTAAAGTGTCTTCAAGTACAGGAAATAATGGTATTGGGTTTTTAAGGTCTGAAGTGGGTATCCTGCTCTCTTGTCCCTTGTGCTGCTCCAGATGCTTTGACAAAAGGATGCTCAAAACCAGTCCACTTACTTCTACAGCTGTCCTTCTGTTAAAAATGAAGCAGTGTCATTATTTATCCTGTAAAATGGAATATATTCAAGTAAAGTCTTCAATCTGCGTTGTTTTGTTTCCTTTTATGACAAAAATAGAAATATAGTTTTCAATCTCAGTAGAAATATATTTTTTTAAATTTGTTTGAAGATTGCAAAAAAGGCAATGTTTTCTTTTTCTTTGAAAGATCTGAAGCATCTGCTGGCTATAGAAACAGAAAAGTATACAAAATTCAATATACAAAGGACCGGTCTACAAATTTGTTATGAACTGAGATGTTGAAACACTTGGAGAAATTGAATAATAGTTACGTTTCCAAGATCTGTCATTCGTTATGATATTAACCAAGGTCAAGTTGCTTGACTGAGGAAAGGGACCTGGGAGTCCTGGTGGACAACAGGATGGCCACGAGCCAGCAATGTGCCCTTGTGGCCAAGAAGGCCAATGGCATCCTGGGGTGCATCAAGAAGAGTGTGGCCAGCGGGTGGAGGGAGGTCATCCTCCCCCTCTACTCTGCCTTGGTGAGGCCCCACCTGGAGTAACATGTCCAGTTCTGGGCTCCCCGGGNGGTGATGCCCAACAACAGGACAAGAGGTAACGGGCACAAACTTGAGCACAGGAAGTTCCACCTAAACATGAGGAGGAACTTCTTTCCCTTGAGGGTGGCAGAGCCCTGGCACAGGCTGCCCAGGGAGGGGGTGGAGTCTCCATCTCTGGAGACATCCCAAACCCTCCTCGAGGCGTTCCTGTGCCCCCTGCTCTAAGGTGGCCCTGCTCTGGCAGGGGGTTGGACTAGATGATCTCCAGAGGTCCCTTCCAACTTCATGATTCTGTGATTCTGTGACTCTTAAGCATCAGGCACCCTTTTGTGACTTAATGAGCACACTAGAAAAGTAGATACTTTGTAATTTTCAGCATTAAGAGAACAAGTACTTATTTATTGAAAGCCATCAAGTAAATATACTTCTGTGATGTTTTCTACATCATGCCAGTAATTATAAAACAAATAGCAGATTCCATATGCCCTTCTTAGGATTGCAAAGATGGCTGAATAGCGAAAAAGTAATGTTTTCTCATTCAAATCCTGAAGTCTCTCCAGTTTTGCTATGTGTGGTGGATTTTACTCATATAGGAAATATTCTCCTTTAAGTGCGTTTTTTTTCTTTTCTATAAAAATGTGTGGGAGTAACTGTTCTCCATAAAAAATTTTCTAAGTGGAAAATATTTGGGCAGAAGTGTGGCATTTTTTCATAATTGACCACATATAATCTTCTATTTATTACAATAGAGTTTCAAGCGAGGGAAAATTTCCACAGTGCAATCTGTCTTTAACTGATCAAACATACAGCGTCAATAATAACTAACATAAAAGGTTCCAAGAATGTAACTGTTCTGAAATTAAAACAACTGTGAACTTGAGGTTTTTTTCAGATTGAATGGTGCTCACAAGCAGTTTCCAAATAAACAAAATGGCCTAAATTACCTACTCAGAATGAAAGATTTCAAAAATTCAAGAGAATAATTAATGAGGAACTTGATGGTTTAAAAACACATTTCCAAAGTCATTGGCTGGAATTTTGGCAGAAGGTGGGAGCACAAAGGTGCCGCAGCACAACTCCCACCCCCCGACCGTATCACTCACCCTCTAAGTGTGAGTCAAAGGGGGTTCTGGATTATCAGGTCAGTGACAAAGGCTGAAATTACCAAAACAGGGTGTGAAATAAGGAAAACTGAGGTCACTGCAGAAAACGTAAAATGGGTTCAGGCTGTTTATAGGAGAGGAGGCAATAAGAATATAAACTAAAGCTCATGGCGTGACTGGGGTTGTGTGAGGATCCTGATGAGCCCTTTTGTGCCAGGCTCGTGCAGCTGGGATGGGGACAGTAACCGACTGTTCTGTGGGTGTCCCCTGCTGGGCATCAGCTCCTGCACCCAGGGCAGGGGGGATGAGGAGGGACCAAACCTCCTGCGCTTGGGGCGATGCCTGGAGGCCAGGCAGTGGGCTTGAAGGCAGGGTAGGAAAACCAGGTCGGGAGCCAGGAGGAGCAAGAGCTGAGGATGCAGCCAAGGGGAGACAGAGTTGTGCTGCCCCTCTCTGATCTCAACGGGAAGAACAATGGGAAGCACTTTTTTGACCCCAGAAGCGTGATGAAGAGACCACAGCCTCCATTCCCCATCCCCCTCTGCTGCCCAAGATGAGGAGGTAGAGAAATCAGGAGTGAAGCTGAGCCCAGGAAGAAGGAAGAGGTGGGGGAAAGGTGTTCTAAGATTCGTGTTTATTTCTGTAGTACTCTGATTTGATTGGCAATAAATTAAATTAATTTCCCCGAGTCAAGTCTGCTTTGCCCATGATAATGAATGATCTCTCCCTGTCCTTATCTCAGCCCATGGTCCTTTCATTATATTTTTCTCCCCCTGTCCAGCTGAGAAGTGGGAGTGATAAAGTAGCTTTAGTGGGCATCTGACATCCAGCCAGGGTCAACCCAGCACAAGTCCTGACAGAGAGATGCTGCAAAAATCAGTGTCATGATATTACTGTTGGAAAATATAAATTAAATTATTCCACCTAATTTTCAGAATGAAAGAAATCCTCTACCTTTTATGATAGAAATTACATCCAGGCAATTTTCTCACTGCAGAAAGGTCGTTAAATGTGAATAACCAGGTTATTTTGTAATTGTGATGATATGTTAAGAAGGGTGAAAAAAGCCCAGAAAAAGCTCAAGAGTCGATCAAGGTTGGCTTGAATAAGATTGAACACAGCTTCATTCCTCGGTAAAGGCCAATGTAGCAGAAGTTTCTTCCTGGCCTGGGCAGTAGCAGATATAAAGTAAGTGTGATCAACCTGATTGTGCCAAAAGGGGCAAAAGAGGCTGTGCAACTGAGTGGGCAACATGGTATGCTAAGTTTAGCAATTTTTCTCAGAAACAAGATTCAAATTTAATGCTCAGCTCATATACAAAACACCATAATTTTTATGAGAAGGACATACAAATTCATGTAGTCACAGTTGCTATTTGATTATTTAGACATACTGGGCATTCAAAGACACAATCATTATATGCAGTTATGGCAAGTGTGAAAAGAAATTCAATACATTAATAGGAGCAAAATAACTGCATCAACATTTCCCCTGACTTTTAAAAATGTATTTTAAGGTCAGTAGGCCAAAAAAATACTTTAGAATATGTTTAGCTGAGAAACCTATGCTTATATTATGTGGTAATCCATAACTGAAACCTATAAATATCTGAAAATCACTGTAATGATTCCCTTAGCAGATATAATTCATTTCCATTGCACACATACAGGATGGGGAAGTGACAATTTCCTCAACATTTGCTTTTTATATTGGTTAACTCTAATATATCTAGACACCACCATGTGGTACAACTTTGCCCCTGAGGTTTTAGAAACTCAGACTGACGTTTAGACTGATTATACACCAATGAAAATTGTAAAAGACTCACCAGGTCAAAAGCCAGAACTAAAAAGCAGCCTCATTGAACAGGTCACTGAATTAAAGTCCCACAAATTTTGCAAGGAAATAAAAAAGGAAAAAAAAAAACCCAAACCCTCAGAAATTCATTTACCATTTACATTCTATCTACAAAGATATCACTGGATCTATGCAATATCTGCCAGAACTAGGGACTTTTTTTTTACAGCATAGTTGTAACAGCTCCTAAGGCAATCCTAGTCCTGGAGGTATAAATTGAATACACAGAAAGAAAAGGGCAAATTAAGTAGATACACAGGATGAGGAAACTGGTTGAGATTCTCCCCTGGCTTGGCTCCCTCATCCAGAGGTGCATAAGTCCAACAGTTCTGTAAGTGAACACCTCGTATCTCCCAGGATAAGCAGCTTGGTGTGCTTTCAGGAGCTTGACCTATCAGTTTGTATCAGTCTCAGTGACTCACTACCAGGCATGCTCCCAAATAACCTGATGAAGGGGTATTTGAAACAGCAAACATTATCTTCATTTGCAAGATGTAGGGAAGGATGCAGGACAGACATTTCATAGGAAATATTTTTGCTATATCAGAGAGGTTATTTACTGTATCGTAAATGTTACCTCGCACAGGGGAGAGAAAAAGGACATGGAAGCAGCTAGGAGTGAAATAGCTTTATTTGAGCCAAGTGTGAAAGCCACCTGCTTATTTGTAGAGTAAAGTTACATATATCCAGAATATTATTAATATTTTTGTGGAATTGGGCATCAAGAAAAAGTACTTACTGATCACAAGCTGTGAGTGATCAATATGAGGGAAAAGAAAGAGAGTGGCTTTACAATGGAGAGAGGAACATCAACACAGTTGATGGAGGAGATCAAAACTCAGGGTCATTAGGATTGTCTGTAAGTGTGAATATGTCCTTTTATGCCACTGGAAGCTTGAGAAGTTGTTCCAGTGTGGAGGGACACTCACCTAGCAGCTCACACATGAAGCTTGGAGGTTCACCTGGACATAGCAAGCTACAAACATTTGTGCAAAGTGCTTTGTTCTGATTTTCCCAGAGGTGCAGAGGCAGCACTCAGCTACTCAGAAGGCAGAAAGGTGGCCAAATGGCTCTTATTCTCCCTCCAGCCCTGTATGAGGTGGATTAAGAGCACAGACCTTGTGCCTTGCAAAGCAAGGATGCACCAGACTGGTCTCAGACAGCTCGTTCATACACGCATCAGCATCTGAGTGACAGGGACATGGCATTTGCACATGGGTGTATACATACATGCAGAGTCACGCGAGTGGCATTACACAGCTTCCTATAGGAATCGCCGCAACGTACTCTTAAACTGTGTAGATGCAGGACCTAGAAAGCAATCTTTCCATAATTGCTGCTTTAACATTTTACTGCTTTGTTTCTACAAGAGATCAAAACTTACTGTGGTTTCAGTCCACGTCACACTGGAATGTGCAGACTCAGTCATTGTTACAGACTTGTCACAAGCACTTACTTCACCCCTTACACTTAATTATTTCAGACCTTTAGCAGGAAAGAGAGTTAAACAGATGCTCAAAGGTCAGTGTGTGTTGTGCTAAAGGGCTCAAAGCAGAAAAAAGAGAAATTTACTTTCTTGCTCCTTTCCTTGCTCTTTGTCATCTTTAGCACTTTGGATATTCTAGAACAAAATTCAGAAGCACCAAATAAGTGTATCCTTCACAGTGACTACTCAATGTCATGTAGGTCATTTCATGTAGGTATTTTGGTGTACTGTCTGCTGCCTGGACAACAGCTAGAAAGCTCAGCGGTGCTGGAAAGCATGACCAACATGGAGTATACTAATTCAGCAGGTCATCCTGCCTCCAAATATCCTGCTGTATCAGCTGGATGGTACCTGAAATTGCTGATATAAACCTAGATAAGATGTATTTAAGCAACACTTCGGGCACTGCATTGTCTATACACCACAAGTGGCTGCTGGTTACATGAACTAGCTGGCCTCTGAGCTGTTTGGGGAATATTCCTTTCCAAGTGTAATTTCTTGTTCTCAGGTTGAAAAATTCTCATGAAAAATATGCATTTTTTCACAAATGATATTGCAAAAATGGCAAACACTGTCAATCTGCCTGGTTTTATCCAAGAGCTGGCACCTCAGTCATTAATTTTCTGGGCAGCCCCATGTATTTCTGTGGTCTTTCACAGCTGCAGGGTGAGGGCTCAGGGTCAGCGCCTGCTGATGGGTCTCAGTCTGCCTCCACAAGACCATCTGTGCCATGAGATGGTTTAATTCCTTCCAAGTCCAATTTGGAAGCCACCACACTGGCACCTAGCTGTTGATATCAATTAGGCCATTATTTTATTAATCCATAATTGAGTGAATTGCTTGCAAATGATACAATCTAGGAATTGGAGTGACAGTTCCCAGATATTCCACTGTATCAGCAAAAGATTTCTTTCTATTGCATATGTGAAAAACTCTCCTGGTTTAAAGCACAAGGAGGACATGGACCTGTTGGAGAGGGTCCACAGGAGGGCCATGAAGGTGATCCGAGGGCTGTAGCACCTCTCCTGTGAAGACAGGCTGAGAGAGTTGGGGTTTTTCAGCATGGAGAAGAGAAGGCTCCAGGGACACCTTATAGCATCTGTCCAGTACCTGAAAGGGGCCTACAGGGAAGATGAGGAGGGGCTCTTGATAAGGGGGTGTAGCGATAGGATGAGGGGTAACAGTTTTAAGATGAAACAGTGGAGATGTAGATTATATATCATGAAGAAATTTTTCACTATGAGGGTGGTAAGACACTGGAAGAAGTTCCCCACAGAAGTGTTCAAGACCAGGTTGATGGGGCTTTAAGCATCCTAGTTTAGTGGGAGGTGTCCCTGCCTATGGCAGGGGATTGGAACAGGATGATCTTTAAGTTCCCTTCCAACTGAAACCATTCTATGATTCTATATAACTTTCAGAACTCCAGAACGCATAAATATAAGCCTTTTCCCGAAGAGAAGCTAAATGTCCCAATCAACTGAATGCTGGNTCAAATTTATGCTAATGCTCCTACTGCCGATAAATAGGGACAGCAGACAAAATAGTTTACGCTGAATAAAAGCTCAATACTTGTCTGTAATTAGCTTTTCTCTCTTCTCACTCACAAAGTGCTCGTTAATGTTTTTATAAATGATCCAGACATAGGAGACAAATGTACATTAAGTTTGCTGATGATACTAAACTAGGAGGAGCTGTGAACTCTCTTGAGGGCAGAGAGGCCTTACAGAGGGATCTGAGCAGACTGGAGAGCTGGGCAATCACCAACTGTATGACATTTAACAAGAGGAAGTGCTGGATTCTCCACCTGGGATGGGGTAATCCTGGTTATGTGTACAAATTCGGGAATGAGACATTACAGAGGAGCCCCGCGAAAAGAGATCTGGGGGGTTAAGTTGATGGCAAGTAGAATATCAGCCAACAGTGCTCTGGCAGCCAAAAGACCCAACCATGTTGAAGGGTGCATCAAATGTAGCAGTGCTATCTGGGTGAGGGAGGTGATTGTCCCACTCTACATTTGCACTGGTGCAGCCCCACCTTGAGTCCTGCATGGAGGTTTGGGCACCTCTACATAAGAAAGACATCAAACTATTAGAGTGTGTCCTAAGGAAGGTGTCCAAGTTGGCAAAAGGTCTTGAGGGCAAGACTTAGGCAGAGTGGCTGAAGTCGCTTGGTTTGTTCAGCATGGAGAAGAAAAGGCTGAGGGGTGACCCCATCGCAGTCTAGAACTTCCTCAAAGGGGACAGAGGAGTGAGAGGTGCTTATCTTCTCTCTCTGGTGACCAGCGATTGGACATGAGGGAGTGAAATGAAGCTGTGTCAGGTGAAGTTCACATTGGTCATTAGGAAAAGGTTACCCAGGCTATCCAGGGAAGTGGTCATGACACCAAGGCTGTCAGAGTTCAAGGATCACCTGTATGACACACTCAGTCATATGGTTTAGTGTTAGGTAGTCCCCCCCCCAGCACAGCCTTGGACTGAACGATCCTTATGGGTCCCTTCCAACTTGAGATATTCTATGATTCTATAAAACTGTAAATCTGGTGCACTCTTCTACCCTTGGAATTCTCTTCCAGGTACTATCATCTGCTTTCTTCTTTGGCGTCTTTTTCTCTGACTTTGCATTTTAACCTCACTAGTGTAATATTAGTTTTTGTCATGATTTCCATAATTTCTTGTATCTGTCAGAAAGCTGGAGATCTTGCCTGTCTGGTCTGTACGAACACTGCCAGGTTTCACTGTATTTTACAGCAGACCCTTTTCCAAAGAAACAAATGTGAGTCAGCGTATCCAGAAATTTCACAAAATGGAAGTTAACACCTTGAAATATGCATGGGTGAAAAAACCCCCATATACTGTCAGGTTTACCTTCCTCTGAGTCTAATTAGACAAAGCTTTTGTGATCACTTTTGCTAAATGCTTGTTCAGTGCAGTTTCCAGTCTGTCTAATACCCCCTCTTGCATGTAAATATCCTCAGCTTCTTGGTTACTAACATTCAAACATAGCAGAAGGGTATGGGTTTCACATTACCTGCAAGCACTCTGAAAGTTAGCTGCAGGAAAAAGGTCAAAATACCCCTTCACTCAGAGAAAAATCTCAGCCTCATAGTTTTAGTGAACCACTGGGGAAAAGACTCTGCTCTTCGTCGCGTTTCTTGTTTCTCAAAAATGGCTTAGATTTTCCTGCACCTTTCATAGCTCTCTTCCATACACACACTCTGCCTGGTTAACATTTAATAGCTGGCTACAAATTACAGAACTGATTAATTTGTGTTTCCTCAGAATTTTAAGTTTTAAAACTTTTTAAAAAGTTTTCCTTAAAATTTTGTCATGAGATTTTCATAAACCGCCATTTTTTTGAGGACCTGTCCTTTATATATGTATATACATAGATACATACGTATGTATGCAAGCAGGTGTAAGCAAAAAGTTAAGGAGGCAAATGAAGATGTAATACAAGCTTCTCCAAACAATTCAGGAAATTATTTTTCACACAATTGAAAAAAACCCCAGTCATAGAAGGCACAAAGTCAATTATAGTATCTAAGAATGTGTGAGAGAGAGATGGGAAGCAGAAAAAATAGTAAAACTTTCAGCTTTCTAACCTCACAAGAATTCCAAACCTGTGACATACATCCCACATTTAGAAAGAAAGCGAAAAGAGTGCAAGGCAAATGAAGCACAGAGTCAAAAAGTTTTCAAATGGTGTTACCTACCTCAAGCATTCAGGAGCTGACCTCATTTCTATGAGCTAGTAATACATGTTAGTAGTATTTAACAATTAATCCCCCATCTTCTTTGAGATTTTGAACCTATCAAGAGCATAGTGCACGAAAAAATCCTTTCTTCAATTGACATGACACTGTGCCACATGGCAAAAGAACATAAAATGATGGGAAAATAAACCAAAAATGATAGCAAGGTAATTCTATTAAAAGTTACTTACATCAAAGACTACCATTCTAACCTAGCTATTCCAAATAACATCACTCAGAGGGGATAACAAATGTTTTGGTTAAAATATATCAAATGCTTCTAGGTGCAAACATTCACTCTATGTTTCTCAACAAATCTTGAGTCCTGACTACAGTTGTGAGGAAAGATGTGAAAGTTAGCTTTGGAACAAAACTCCTTCCAGGAGTCTGTCTGGAAAGAACAAGAAAGAATGGGAATATTTTTAAGCAATCTGTCCTGATAGCCTTATCCTCCTTGTGCAGAGGAACAAGCTAATTGCTTGAAATCTGTGAATAGGCAGAATGGTGATACCCTTCTAAAAATCAAAGTTTTATATGGAGGCTGGGAGACCTAAGGAAGAAATGTACTTTGATAGCATCCTGCCAGATGATCTGAAGGAGCAGCAGGTAGAACAAGTTTCAGGGGCAGGACTTCAACAAGGGTTCTTTACCCCAAAGGACCACCCTTTGAGGTAAAGCTACCCCTTCTGAATTGCCCGAAACACGATGTGGACCACCACAGTAGTCTTCAGTCCTATATGCCTCTTGATACAAAGAAAATATTCTTGCCTTTTAGCAACACTGTCCTTTAAAACCATCTTGTGTTTACAGATTCTGAATTCTCTGTCCTCCATGGCTTGAAAAAAGGAGAGATAAAGAGAAAGTGGCTACAGGATTGTATATAATTTGCTAAATTAAAGGTAGAAAGCTTTTCACTGCTGAAATATGAAGCTCAGAAAATTGGCTCAAATAAAGTTCAGTGTGAACAGAACCACAACTGGCGTGATGGATGCTACAGAGCTCTGAGCAGAGCAACCTCCTCATCTCTGCCAACACTGTGAGTCAAAACCTTACAGGAAGCTAAGCCAAATTATTTACATTCACATGGGCAATCACACTGAACTCAAAAGAGACACCTGAGTCAAAAAAGCAGCATTTGATTCTGACTGAAACCAAGCAATAGTTTTACGACAGACTACTATAAACAGGCATTCAGCGCTTGCATGACTGGATGCATACAGGTTATTACCATGTGACAAATTTATGCTAACACTCCTACTGCAGATAAATAGGGACAGTAGACAAAATAAAAGCAGAATAAAAGCTCAATACTTGTCTGTAATTAGCTTTTCACTCTTCTAACTCGCAAAGCGCATTCATCTAAAATACTGGGAATTTCATTTTATTTTTAGTTTTTACTTTTAAACATAAAGCACCCTCATAAGGTGTATTTAATTTTTAAATATATACTTAGATGATTGAGAATTAGAAGATTATTAGATTATCAAAGCACTGTAAGCTAAGTGGTTAATTTAAGTAATAAAAAAGAAGAAGTAAATATTTACAAGTCTCAATGTATCTACTAAATGTCCAAACATATCCAAGGTCCAAATAAGCAGAGCACCCTTTCATTACATTACTGTGGTCTTTGGAAGACACCAATTACTGACACCACATTACAGCTGGTTAAAAAAATGACTTGGATATTTTGTACCTTTTTTTTCCTTCAACCACATAATTTTTGGCAGTCACAAATAGGTGGCCTGGCTTACGTTCCATCAAAGCCAATAGGAGCTTTGACCTCACAATAAAAGTCAGCTTCTACATTAACATTTGAATATAATTATTATCCAGTGAAGATAGCAATCTGATTTCTTGAAACCATAAGAGAATAGCAGAAATACATAGACAAACAGCTTTTCTCCTTTTTTATGCTTGTACTGTTAAGCCTTTCTACAAGTTTTCACTTACGATGAGATCAATTATTTTAAGGGACATGTATTTCTTATATCTAAAAGTTATCCCTCATCTGTCATCTTTCCATAAATCATCAAGCCAGTTTTCATGCGTGGGAATTAGGAGGAAATCTGTCCCTGAGCACTTAAGCCCTTTCTGTTTTGAAGATCTGAATAAAGATTAGGTGATGCAGCAAGTCCCCCATTGGCCTGTGCCATCAGACTAGAGATCTTCTGCAGGAAAGACAAAATCTCATCTCCTGTTTCTGACCAATGGTACAAACTTCAGCAGGAATGAAGGCATTCAGAAGGTCTTTTCTTTAAACCTGCCTTTACTGGAATATATACAATCCTAAATGGTAGGAAATGTAATTCCTCTACCATTATTCAACTTTTTTCCCCCACCAGTTGAACCTTACCATGAACCTTTTTCAACAAAGTATGGTAAGTAGGTATTAAACCTTTAAGCAAAACTTTTAGCTATTTTGCTGAGTTTGGTTCATAGTAATTCAGGCTGCCCAGGGAGGGTGTGGAGTGCCCTTCTCTGGAGACTTTCAAGAGCCGTCTGGATGCAGTCATGAGTAATATGCTCTGGACAATCCTGCTTTGGCAGGGGAGTTGGACTCGATGATCTCTAGAGGTCCCTTCCAACTTTGAAATTCCGTGATTCCATAATCTGTAATTCCCAAACTATTATATCTCCTTCAATGCCACCTTTATACTATGAGATTACCAAATTTTCTATGAATTTAAGGAGTAGAAATTTTCATGGGAATTAAGGGAGTATTTAACATCAGAATATTCTGTTAATTCCACCATCATAATGTCATGGATTTTGGATGCTTTACTGATTTTATTATTTTGTTACATCCAAGAGCTGTGCATACAGCTCCATGAAATATTGATACAAGACAGAAAGATGAAATGATTAGAAAGGGCAGCAATCAACTGCATTTCATGGTGGCCTACTGTATTTCATACGGTACAGTTTCCAAGTTTGGACAGCTGTGAATCCCCTAGCAAAAGAAAAAACACTTTATCCACATAAGCAAAATTAGACTTTAAAAGTCTTCTGGTATAACACTTTTCTTACAGTAGTTCACTTGCAAGTAGAAACCATCCCAGATTTTGAACACAGTATCATTATTGTTATTATTTATTTATTTATCAATTTATGCTGCAAAAAATAGATGAGTTACGTGAGATAAGAATTTCTGGAAGATAGATGCAAAATCCAAGGCAATGCTTAAATACACATTCTGTACTTTGTGCCATGAGCATGAAAAGAGAAAGTCCTGCCTCTTCTGTTAATCTGTAGTTCTGAAGCACATGAGATTTTGCAAAGGAACCAGTCAGCATTCAAGTCCTGAAACAAATTCATCCTTCAAAGTGTCTGGTTCCTAAAGTCCTCTTATTAATGTAACTACCTGAGTATTTTTGATACATATTTCTACATTAAGAATATAATCCTAATAAAGCTGCAAGAGGGTTATTCACTGTGCTTGGATAGTAGGCACAAATGGTAAAGACAAGACAAGTGCTTTAAGGGAAATACATTAAACTAAGTACCTGTATTTCCACACAGTTTAAAATTCTGGTTTTCAGCAGATCTAGATTAACAAAAGCAAGTTTACATATTCTTGTATTTTTGTATTACAACTACTAAAAATGATTCAAGAAAAATCCATTATTAAGAGTTTTTCTCTACAGACTTAAAAAGTGGTGTAGGCGGTAAAACATAGGAATCTGAATTTTATTTATTTACTCCACATTAGTGAACCCATCTTCATCTCCAGTTTATGAACATTGTGATGGGATTTAGTTCAGTATGTATTTTATTTATTTGTTTAACTTCCCTCTTTTAATTCTGACTTCAGCAGTATTATTTGTTTTGTTCATAAATAGCCAATCAGGGTCACAGTGCAGTTAATCAAGGGGTCTTGCTGATGATTTAGTCCACTTCTAAGGGGTGCTACTCATGAATTTATGCACCACTATCAAATACATTTGAAAAAAATATTTTTACATTCTCTGAAAATGTTGCAATTCCTGTATTTCAGGGTGAAAACTAAAGGAGCAGGGATACATGTAAATGTAAGGATACTACTGCATGGATGAATGGAGGCAGACACACAGGGACCTGAGGTGTGCATGGTCACTGCAATGCTGTGAAATTGCTGCCAGTGGGGAAGAGATTTATATGCTGCAAAATCAGAAATGTCAAAGAGCAGAAAAAATTAAGCAGAGTGCTAAGAGCAGAATAGGATACATTTAGCAGATGGTAAAAGTGTCACTACATAATTACTTTTGAAAGGAATGAGCATAAAGTACTTAAAACTTGAAAGACAACCGGCAGCCTGCTAAGGTTCTGATGAACGGATTCCATGTTGTAGCTGTCCTGTTCCATGCTTGTTTCCCTAATGATTTTCCCTCCATCCGTCACCAGCCTCCAGAGGATGCCAAAACTGCCTCACCTGCCAGCAGACTCTCAGTCTTCAGGACTAGGCTATAGCCAGTCTGAGGGAGGATGTCCTGGAAGATCCACCATGTGGAGCTGCACTGCCCCCAGAGCTGTTTGCTCTATACACCACCCTCCATCCCTTGCTGGGAGGGATGCAGTTCTCCTATCTGCAGCCGTAGGAGCCACTACTCATCTGCTGAAACCTGGGGACTCTGCCACGTCTCAGGCACCCAGGAGCCCAGAGCACCGTCAATATCAGTAAGGCTAGAGCTCACCTGTAACTGAAGTTACTTCTGTAAACAGCTCCTCAGTAACTAAACAGGGAATGCAGGGAATCCTCCCACTCGCCCAGATCCTCCTACAAGAGTGATTACCTGATTACCCGGTCACAGGATGACAGGACCTTAACAGTCCTGTGCATCTGAGACAGAAGACAGAGATGCTACAAAAAGCAATACTTTGAAAGTCTGTCATTGTCTTGGAAGATCGAGGTGAAAAGCAGAATACTCTCTTACTTGCTCCTCAGAGGCAATATTTCAGTTTAAATCCTTGTGTTATGGCAGCTTTCAGAAGGGTAAATTTTGACTATGGAGCTATGAAAAGACGGAAGACTTTTAGGACAGAGAAAGATCCGAGAAATGAGACATTTTCACCTAGAATGCAATAGAGTAGAGCTCTGTTATTCAATATATAACAAGGCTGTGATGGCAAATTTGTGCCCATTTAAAGTAACCGACATATTAAAAAGCTTGAGGTAACTTTTTGTTTCAGGCTTACACTATTCTGTTCAACTCAATTTGTCTTAATTTCAGAGGTTTTTTTCACAGTACACTCCCTGAATTACTAAACCACAATTCTCAGACAGCAGAGAAAAAGAAAAAGGTGAGTTATGTTATATAGCTTCACCTGAATGAGTCCAAGGAAAATTAACCTAAAGGGGTGTTGTAAGTTATGTGCCATTTAAAGAGAAAATTAACTGTGTATAGATGCTGTACTCTCTGCAGAAATGTACATTTTGTTTAACTTCATTTTGCCTCAAAAAATAAAATTTACCTTTCTGTCACATAAAACATGATAATGAACTGATTTATGCTTTAGCATGAATACCATTATATTCCAATTATTTACTTATAAGTAAATAAATAAAACTGAGTAAACAAATGCTGAACTCAAAGAATATCCCAGTCAGTATTATAAATCAACCATTAATTACAGTGCATGGCTCTTTTATTCTAAGTTTGAACCTTTTCTGGCCATAGGGAAATTTGTGAAAACATTAACTAGACACTAAGTTTGTCTCAACAGCCAAAAATTAATGTTTTGTGAGGAGGGCAGAAAAGGGGGCCATCAGCAAAGACCTCGTATTGAGGTCAAAACCAAGCTCAAAACCAAGCCAAAATCAGGCACTGACTGTAGGAATTTTACTGAGTTTTGATGGCCAAGAGTATTTTTTTGTCAGACACGTTAATATGAATTTTACAATGAAGGTAGATTGATTGGATGGGATGCAGTGGATCTCACCAGAGCAGGGTCTGATGACACACTGCATCAGTTGAGGGTCAGTATATTCAAGAAGTTCTCTGAGTCAATACTCTTCTGCATTCCTTCCTTTCACGTGATGCAGTGATTTAAAGACTTCCAGGGCATGCCTGTTCCTCTGCAGGGCTTTGTTTGCTCATACCGTTGTGCACAGTGACGAGGGCTGATCACACACTTGTGTCCTGCTGCTGGGGGAAAAAATGAAGCTTGATACCCTGTTTCTGAAAATGATGCCCAGAGTGGAGTGTGGCTGAGCCTTACATCTCCAGCGCATGGAGAGATGAAAGCTCTCAAGGTGCTCCCTCCATCACCCTTTCTACTACTTAACTAAATGGACTGTTTAACTTCAGTCCTAATATTTTGTATAGGACAAAATCAGCAACGTGTATTTCAGGATATATTTTCAAAAATGGCTGATGATTTTATTGTCTCAACTTTGAGCATTTATTAAATAAAAAGCATTTTAAGAATCTCAAAATGACTGATTTTTTAAAAAAGGGTAGGATTTTGAATATGTCATTGAGCACTTACTTCATGGTCTGCAGAGGTAAAGTCTGACCTCTGTAGTTGTGGTGTAGGGAGAGAAGAAGCTGAACCACCAGTGGGCCATAGGGGAGCGTGACTTGGGAGAGCCAGAGAGGGGCTATTACACCCCCACGTCCACCCCACTCCCAGCAGAGACAAGCAGGGACGACTTTCGGAGAACTGGTCTCCACTTCAGACTCATGGAGTTTGTAGCTGCCTTTCCAGGGGTGCGAGAAGCAAAGCTCGGGAACACTCACTCCAGTTAGAGCGATCCCTCCCTTCCCCTCCCAGCCATCCAGCTTTGGAAAGAGTGGGAAATGTCCAGGACAGACTCAAGCATGAGCACACGGCTTGTCCTGCCCACCCAGCCAGAACTGACCTGCCTCCTGCAAGCCTGCAGGAGTCCTGTCAAGTTATTCTCATTAATTTGGCCAGAATTAAGCACAAAAACCCCCTCACCTATAAATATAGAAAAGTTTGAAAAACAAATCAATATTTCAGTCCATGGTTAAAGACACAACGGATCTCTACATCTAACTGGAGGTTCAGGAACTACAAGGGCATAATACAACAAAAAGTAAGAACAATCACAACAACCAAAATGCAATTGACCTAAGCACTAACAGAGGGATATATCTCTCTCCCCAGAATCAATGTTGCCTGGGATTTAGCACAATGTTACAGACATTAATTTTCCACTGATTCATGTAGAAATCAGATAAAAGTCTAGAAGAATGTCCTTTAAGAGAAGATTGTGGATGGATGAAAATGCAATTACAGGAGAGGAAAGGCAGACAAAATCTTTATTAGTGGTGGGGTTTTTTTGTCTGTTTCCTGAATTTAGGAGTAGGTGGAGTAAACTCTACAGACAGCATTAAGCACACAACTTGTGTGTCATCGGAACGGATTTATTTGATCTGAAGCCCACTACAGGTGAGCTGCCGAGGGCATTGCACATGCACAAGTGCCGTCCATCGCAGGTGGGTTCCTTGCGTGCTCTGGAGCGGCAGCAGCCAGACCCACTGCCCGGGAAGCTGCTGCCCCTGGGACCGGCGGCAGCCCCTCCTCAGTGGTACCCTCCTCCGCAGCTCTCCCTGGTTTCCTCTTGGTTTGCACTGATCTTTTTAACTTCTAGCTCATGGATTTCACCACCCTTGTCTTGGATTTGTTTTTCAGGCAATTAATTCATCTCCCTGTGTCTGATCTCCTTCCAAGTCTGGCTGCGCTTCTCCCTTTGTCCTGGTCAGGAGTTGTTCCCTTCTCTGAAGGCTTCTGCACTTTGAACTTCCAAATTTCTCTCTCTCTTTGACTCCATTTACTCATTTAGCCTTTTGTTATAGTGTTTATATGTATTCATATATAAATGTAAATGATGTGGCCTTGCAATCCATAAACTTCCAGTTTAAATTAAAGTTGAATGTGACCATTTATTCTTTCTTAGTTAGTCTTCTGGCAAGCATCAAGATAAATCTAAATGCTTTCTTAACACCTTCCCCCCTCAACAGCCCTCATCCCCGATCTTAGTAAGGTCTGGTTTGGACATAATCTTTGGTCTAATTATTTCTTAATTTAAAGCACAAAATTCAGATTGTCTTTTCCAATAAGGAAACCTTTCCTTCCCTATTTTTTAGATGGGTTTAAAAGGAAACAAACAATCTGAACCCAAATACCAGATGTGTCAGGTTTATACCACACTCTAATGTGTGAAGAGTCAGCAGGATCAAACAGAGTGAAGACCACTACCTTGGGAGTAGTGGGGTTAATCTGCACCAGAATTTTATATCCCTGAGTGCAGCTTTTGTGCGTCTTTCGTACCCTCGTGCTGAGCAGGGACAGCCTGCCAGCACCAGCCTTGGTGCCCGAGCATCCTCGCTCAGGAGCTGCCCTGAGCCTGCACAGCCACCCTCAGCAGGGGTTGCCGTGGCTGCCCGTGAAACCCCAGGGATGGGCGAGTGCCCACTGGGGCTGGACAGGAAAAGCGGCTCAGAGGGGAAAACTACAAGGTCTCAACCCCCAGCCTTGTCCTGGGATTTCATTCACGAGGTCAGTGGTGAGGACGGTATAACTATGGGCTTCACCTTCCTCTCTATGGCAAAGTTGAATAAAGTAGGTGGTTTGTGTTGAAAAAACACATCAGAAAATACACTGCAGGTTTCTCATGCAGTTGTGCACCTGTTCACAAGCCTCTAAGGGAGTTTTCCCCAGATGTCCCTGGGCTGGCAGAGGTAGGATCCTGACCTCTCAGGCTAACGGTGTGAAGGGGCACACAGGAGACCTTTACAGGAGACCTTATACAACCTCTGTTGAGGTCCTTATCCCTAAAAAAAAAAATTGCCATGGTGCTTATCTACCTATTGCACAGAAGAATTAATTTTTTTTAATCAATGTTAATAGACAACAGTATAAAGATGAGAATTGTTTTTAAATCACACAAAGGTTTCATTGTCTTTCTTTTAAATTTCCAAATACATTCACCAAGTAATAGAAATCCACTGTGTTTTTCCATCGCTTGCCTTTGATCAGTCTCCCTAAGAACTTGAATGCACTTCAGTGCCGACAGACAGTGACAGCAATGATATGGAAGAGTGCAAAATAAGCTGTTGGGAAAAAAGTAAGAGGAAGTTAAAATCAGTGTACACATGCCACACACAATGAGTTTTAATTAAAAAATTATAACCATGGCCAGAATTTATGCCAAAATTCAGAGGCAACTGTAGAAATTCACCACCAGACTCCAGAAAAGCAGAGGAGAAATCAGAAGGAGAAAGCAGAAAAGCTCATCAGTTTATCTGATGTAACTTCAATGAGAACAACCCACAGAAGCTGAGGTGTCCCAGGTTTATTACAGGGGAAGGAAAGAAGCATAACTTAACAGTAAGGTGTTGTCTATGACAATTGCCTTAAAGCTGGTGTGTGATGAACTCTGCTGGATTGGGACTTGTAGGAAAGTAAAGATACAATACTTCTGATGTTCTCAACACTGCGTCAGTGTTCTGTGCCCACAGAACAAAATTAACACCCATAATGGGCTGAAAAAAATTAAAATAAATACATCCATTTTTGTCCCTTCGAACTTCTGCCACATAGATCTTGGAGGTGGTAAAGCTGGAGGGTCATTGGTTAAAAGAAAGATGAGACCATGAAAAAGAAACTGGAGGTAGAACCTTCTAAAGGACATTTATGATGTACAGTGATCCTGAAAGTGTGTGTCCCGTTTTCCCAGTCCCCTCCTCTGCTGCTTGTTCTTCTGCCCCCGCTGCTCCATTGAAGGCCTGAGCCAAGCGTTGGCCCAACCGCACCACAGCAGAAGCAGCAAGGCAGGAACCTCCCAAAATTATGAGTGGAAATCTATTCGCTGTTTTAATGATTCTTGGTTCTTGGGTCTTGGTTTTAATGATTGACATTTTAGTCAAAGTGACGGAAAGATCCATGAAGAATAATCAAGTCAGGGAAACTAGGGAAATTCTACAGCATCACTTTGCCCCCAGTGAAAAAGGAGATGCACCATTGCTGCGCAGCTGAGAAGGCAGGGATCCCACCACCCGGTCTGGCCCTGGCCCCTGGGTAACTTGGTTCCCCTTCACATCCATGGTGTCCTGGGGATGAAGCTGCTGATGGCCCCAGGCAGCATGGAGACCCGTATGGGCTGCGAAGCACCTTGCAGGAAGGGGGTGTCATCGCTGACATCACGGTGCTGTGACATCACCAGCAGAGCACGGTCCCGCTGGAGCGCACCACAACAGCTTCTGCGCCCAGCCAGAGATGACAGTCGATCCATTGTACGTAGAGCTCTTTTCTGAACAGCTCTTTCACTGTTTTACCCCCACCGTGGGTTCATTGCATGTGTTCAAGCTTCAAGACTAATGGCCCGGGGCAGGCCAGATAGTCCACACAACATTTTCCCTCTGCACTGATTGGATTAACATATGCATCCATCAAAAATAATTGTGCATAAAAATTTAAAGGGCGGTTTCCACGGCAACTGGAACGCATGATGCAAGACAAAGAAATTTGTCTTCTGCGAGCACTTTTTGCCAGCTTTTCTGGGTTACTGAAATACTTCATAGGGAAAGTGGATTAAACCGGCAAAGTACTTAGGGTGACCTCTTGGCAAGGTGACCTCTGCGTCATGTTTAGACGCCTCAAGCAGGAGCCTGCCATGTGAACGGATCCTCATTGCTACCAGAGTTTCAATGAACACATCAGAGAATTAATTTACGCTAATAAAGGTGTTTCATGTGAAAATAGAATGTTCCATTTATTCAGCTCCCCTTTACAGAATTTGTTTTGACACTTGCTCCGGGGTCTGTCATCATCACGACGTAACGAAGAAACTGTCCAAGCTGACAGCAGCTTTCCCTGGCACTGCTCCCACTCCTCTTTTCTGCACACACCTATTGTCGGGCTGACAGCCCACGGCCGTTTCTGATACAGAAGCTGTAACTTGGAAACAAGAATCGGTCGGGGACATTCAGTTTCTCCAGTGTCTTTTTCTGAAGCAGAGCAACCTATAAGGGTTTTTTGGGGGGGCGAATGTCATAAATGGACAAAGACACTTTTCTCCTGCTGAATCAATGTGTTTGTTTGTACACAGCTACTACTTTCATCTTAATAAAAGGAAACCAAAGTGAGATAAACATGAGACTAAATCTTCATGGCTACAAAGAGTATTTCATGCAGCTTAAATCAATTATATTGACCAAGTCTTAAAATGCTTGTGTTTCAGTGTTTATTGCTATGTTCCCCTAATCACTGGGATTTCAGGGGGACTTCCGAGCACCCCGAGGTTTGTGTTTCCCCTTACCAGTTTAATTCTGGCCTTGTTGAAATCAACAAGAGCCTTAACTGAGTTCAGCTGCCCCTCTCAGGATCCAGCTCATGGATTTTCAGGTGCAAAGTATGTTTATCCACAGATTTCTGTGGACAGAGACTTTCCCCTTCGGTAAGTAGATGCAATTTCAATTAGGATTTTTTCCTTCTGATTAGTGCATTTTAAAGACAAGCCTGCATTTCCCCCCAACACCAGACATTGTTTTCCTTCTATACAGATCTAGAGGAGCATAAAAGAAAAAAAAAGATCTAATCAGCATGGTGCCATTTCTTTTCCTTCTGCTTTTATTTTGCCTAATACATTACTTGTCCTACAATGTGGTGCAGCTTGTTAGTAGGTGTGAAATGAAATCCTATTCTACAAGGTCTAATGTTCTAGAATTTCTAGAATTCCAATCCCATTTATTTAGATATTAAAAATGCTGTTTGTTGCAAGCAGAGCACACACTTTAAAAGGCAAAGTATCTCACAACATATATTTAACTCTCTATTTACAGTCCCACTTCAGCCCCCTCACTCACAAGTACAGTGTCTGTCTGGTGCTGACTCTGTGAACAGCCCATGGCGACCACACCTGAAAACATGATATATATAAATAGTGGCCAAATGTATCTCAAACACTACCTAAAATTTCCCTTTTCATTCGTCTGTAAACAAGTCATTTGGATGACCACACTGTCATGTCACTATTTGCCCATTTCTAGCCAGTGCACCGCTTGAGAATTACGTAGTTGCCTTGTCTTCCCACATGTACAACCACTGCTCTTTGTGGGGAAACATTATATGATGAAGGTTGCTTTTTTTCTGACTTTTTTGGGGAAAATAAAAGCAAAGATCCATGTTTACAGTGTCAGATATTTTTCTTTTAATGAACCCTGCCTCTGTATGCTGAATAAGATATTTAGTATGAAATCACCAGCAAATTTTTAATGGCAATCTTTCAAAAACTGCACTTTTCCCATAGCTGCTTAACACACTAAATTGTTTTTCACTGGATGAGAGCAGATTGCTCTCAGAAAGAGAGGACAGCAATCTGTCCATTGGCATTTTCATGGCTCATAGGGCTCAATCTGAACTGCCAAAACGGTTCGAGTTTGTCTGAGAAGGTACAAAGAAATACTGATCTGAACTGAATACGTGCAAATACCCACGGAAGAAATGCAGCCTGTTCAATCCGATTGAGCTGCTATGAAAACACGTTGCACTTTGAATATAACAAGTTAGGCTTTGCTCTTAATGGGAACACAATCAGGTAGCCAATAAAATTGGCTTAGTATAACATTGCGTACACTTGCATAAATGAAACAACTGCTCTTCCACTAGACAGAGAAATGGGGGGTATTTAATCTGCAGGCTCTGCTGGGCTCCTGAATTTTACAGTGGGGTGAATGATCCTCAAAAACACCTC
>VXBO01000757.1:0-115789 GCA_013400135.1 Rhinoptilus africanus
AAATCATTATTTAGAGCAGGAGTAAATGAAGTACAGCAATACAGTTTCAAGTTAGAGAGTCCACTAATTTTAAACACCTTTATTTTAAAGTATCAAACCTGAGACATGTTGTAGGAAACCTGAAAATGAAGCTAGCCAAATCAGTCTATACTTTTCAAATATTTGGTCTATGATTTTGCAACAGTGCCTTAGTTTTGCAACACAACATTTTTGTCTGATGATGACTGAGTACGAAAGATTTGAAGACAGTCAGAATATCTAAGAACTACACTAAGAATTAAATAGTACTTGATTTGGTTATGTCCAGTACCAATGCAGATTCCCAGTCATATATGATAAGCAACACATTTCAGAAGTTTTGAAATTTGAAAATGCTTGTGTCTAGACAGCTTAGAAGTGCTAATTCAACATCTCTTAGAAACAAGGAAATGTTGTTTTTCTTATCAATATGTTTGACTAGTTGCTTAATATGCTGCAAAAAGATATTTTTTTGAGTAAGTAAACAACAGACAACAGAAACAAAACATATTTGAGATATATTGACAATGCTGTTTAAAATACAGATCAAAATCAAATTGGCAATACTTGGTGGTGCTTAAAATATATTGATTGTAAAATGCAAGTGCATTAAAGTATAAGAAAATATTTGGAGCCCAGTCCTTTAGCTTGCGTTGAATGCTAGAGTTTGAAAGATTAAGGATCCTGGCAAGCAATGTTGTCAGGGGAAAATACTCAGATTTCCTTCTTGCTTTTTAAGTAGTTTTATTGTAGGTTAATTTTGAAATGATGGGAAATCTCTATGCATGAGACTGAAAGATTTTCTCTTTTTTGATAGTGCTATAATAATCTGAAACAATAACTCTAAGAGCGAGGTGAATGAGTCTTATCCACCTAAATGTTAAATCTTACCAACTTTTTCAATATAAAGCCCCTTTCTACACAAAAATAATGAAAGGAAAATGTGTTTCAGTATAAAGTCAGAATTCTAGATTCATCCTATAAAGAGTAAATATATGACAAAGAACTGGGACCATCTCCAATATACTCCTTCAGTCAATTATCAGCAATTTTGCATTCACATGTGTTATTAAACAGATGCTATGAACTCCAGGCTACAGTTTGAGAGGTCTCTAACCTTTTCTCACCCTAAATATGGCACAAGTGACTCAGCTGTGCCTGTTAGGGAGAAATACAGGTGCAAGAGATGGATATCTGAAGAAAACTCCCAGCACTGAGTGTGCAAAATAATAGTAAAAAGTGTTTAGTGGAGAAGGGAGGACTATGAGAAAAGAAATGTGTTATTATAAATATTTCTCAAATGTAACCCTTAATAAAGCTTTATAAATCTAAAACAAAAATTTGACGTAGTCAGAAATAGAAACATTTTAAAAATTTGATAACTTTTTTTTTGTTAATTTGCAAACTAAGCAGAGGAAAAGCATAACAGCTTTGCAGCAGCAGCTTTCCCAGTGTAAGGAGGCCTTCTGGTGGTCAAAACTATGAAAATTTTTTACAGAGATAAATATTATTTATCCAAATGCATGTGAAATCCTAGTCAAATTTACATGCATAGAAATTAAAATTCACCTGTTTTGTAGAAGGCTACTTTAAGGATTTAAGCGGTGATTGTTTATGCCTTCACTTTTTGCTGTTAATACATAAATTTGGTCCTTCATTCATTTTATGAGGAATTCAGGAATTTGACATGAATAAGTATCGCCAAACTCTGCTTAAGTGAGACCTTGTCATATGCTAATATCAATCATTGATCCTCTGCATTTTATTTGAACAATTAAAAGTTAAATTACCGCAATAAACCACTTTGCAACAAAATAATTCTTAATAACGTATTTAACCTGCATATTGATTATCTGAACAGTCCAAATCCAAAAAATTGGATTTTTTTTTTCCCCAGCATGGTAGATTTTCCTTTTAAGTACTACAGGCAGATACTCAGTGCGGTATCTGTTTTGTTATATTTTATTTTAAATGAAGATATTTTCTGGTATACAAACCAAAAAGTATTAAATCCTAAAATATTTATGTTCCACTTGGATCCTGAGATTACTTTACTGTGAGGGATTTCTTCAATGCCAGTGCTTCAGTTAGAATAAACTTTCCCAGCTAACGTACTTGAGTTCATTGATACTGAGAATATCTTCCAACATGTAGAAAGCATAGGTACTGCTGGGAGATGCAGTTGGATGAATAAAGATATTTTTCCTAGTCTTCAGTCTGGTTTGAACTGTAAAGAAATATCTCCACTGACACTGGATATTTGTAGCTAGTTTCTCAGCTAGTTTGTTAAAGAGTAATACATTTTAGCTATAACTATCAAGGTCATCAACAGCTCATACCAGTTTCTTCAGCACTGAACTACTTCACATTTCAACCTAGGAAGGAGAAGACACTTGTCAACTTCTCAAGGAGCCTTAACCTCTGTTAACAGGGTTGCTGCTGTTATCTGGGGCCTCATACTGTACCCATTGTGAGAGGCCACCTTTGATGCGCCAATGATAGGTCATTAAACCCTGGTGGAAAGAGGAGATTCTGTTCCTTTCCAGAAAAATTCTTAGACAGCCAGACATGCGTGAGCTTCATGAATCCTGGAAAATTCAACTTTAAGTCACAGCTGTTCTGTAAACTAATGCTGGAATTTTCTAGACATTCTTCACTGTAGTGGAAAAGCTTTCAGAGTGATGCTATTGTATATCTGAAATAGTATGTCAAAAATTTAACCTCAATTGTAAATCACCAGTCAGCTGAAATACATTGAGCAGAATTATATGAGGCCTTATGTGTGTTTTCTTTTGAGCTAGATTTTTTTAAAAGTACATTCAAAGTGTCCTTCAGCATTATTAACTACAACCATCAGATGGCAGTCCATAGTCAAGTAAAAAATAATATATTCCCAGTGTCTAGGTGGAGTTATGTTGAGAGCAACTTGCTCCCAATCTTTTTCTAAAAGCCAAAGAAAAGAAATCTTGAAATCTGTATTTCAAGATTCTCCTTAGTAGTCTCAGGTTTTGCAATCCTTTCTGGCCAGTGAGATCTGTCCTTTCTTGTTCTTCCAAACTTGAATTGCAAACTCACTGTAACTGCACAAACATGTCCTAAGAGTAAATGGCTTTTCCCTCCAAATTTTGCCAAAGGTTCTAGCTCTTTGACCTGTAATTCTATTGATAACATGCTTAGAAATTTAAAAATCTCCTTTACTCTTTTATAGGGACTTTTCTAATAAAAATAAAAAAGAAAGGGTTGGTGTAGAGAATTCAGGTACATTGATGTAGGAGGATAGTAATTTAATCAGTGTTGTCTGCTGGTGTGCAAGGGCAGTGATCATCCTCCTTGTTCTTTGGAAACTCCTTTTAAATAAAAGAGATTTTTAAAATATCTTTCTAAAGATACTAAAAGACTGGTGTCAAATCTGCATAAAAAGTTTCTCCTATATTTTCTTTCCAGATCTGGAACCTTTCTCTGGGAGCTCTTCAGGGCCAGAGCTCTTAGGAACAACCCTAAAGCTTCAGTTTAGCCTGTCAGTAGTACTCCTCGGTACCTTTTGGGAAAATTAATAATGATTTTGGGAAAAGTAGTGGTTAATCTTACTTTTAAAACTCTGTTAAAAATAGGTTCCTGGAACTTCTTGTTTCTTTTTCATGTTCCAAGGACACTCTTTGTACCTGTTTGTGTACTACACAAGAGCTGGTACAGGGATTAATTTTCCAAACCATCTTTGGTGAGAAGAAACCACTGATTTCAGATCATTCCTCCTGTATTTGCAAAACCCAGTTGACATGCTGAGCAGGCAATTCTTGTCAAGCCATGAGAGGGAGTTAAAAGATGCACTGACTCACAGTATGTCCCAAAGATGCTATCAGCCAGTGATAGATAGGACTGTAAAACCTGAGAATAGGAAATGCTTTGCCTTTTGATCCAGGAAAAAAGACATCTGAGATCCATTCCAGCCTCTTTTTTCACAGTGGGATCTGTAACATTTTGCACATATTTGTCTTCTAGCCTTCCTGCTTCCCTGGTTACACTGGCAGATCAGACAAAATTTATTAGGGTCATGGATATTTTGTTAGTTCCAGTGTTCAGAGTTCGCCTTCTCTTTCATTTATCCCCCAATGCATCTTCCTTTCCAGCCAAAATCCCGTAACTTGGTACAAAACGTCTGTTGCAAACCCAAAAGCAGTGTTCTTCGATGTTATGACTTGGCTTCTGGCAGGAAGCCAAGTTGAGAAGGATCATGATTCTCAGAAATACAGATTATCTTAAAGCACACTAGAAAAGACCCAGGCTGGCCAGCTCTCTGAGCTGAGAGATTTACCAGCTGGTGCAAAGAGACAGTGGAAATGTATTGATACCCAGCTGCCTAACACACTGGCCTACTTATTCTCTCTAAAACATGATGATTATCCATTAATTTGATTAGCATGTATTCAGCAGTTCTTCCTCCATAACCACCTCAGGACTGTGCAACCCCACTTTTTTGATGGGTCCTATCAGGATCTTCCTATCAGTCAGAAAACAATTCTGCCCATAAAACCTTAACGTAATTCCCTTTGATCAGGATGGAAAGGGAAGCACAACATCTTTCTTGCCACGTTTAGCTTTAAAAGCCTCCTTAACAGTGGTTACACAAAACAGGAAGGCTGAGAAGACACTGGCCTTGATGTTGAGTTTATTCAAACAAAATATCACATATATCCAGTCACAGTCTTTCCTAGTACTTACAGATTTTTAGACCCAGGTATGTGTTAGACTCGGTCTAGGCTTATTACAACGCAGTCATCTCTCAGGTCAGTGTAAGGCCTATATTAGCAGTTCCTGCAGACCATGTGCAGATTTTTCATGTCCCATTTCTTTCTCTGATGTTCCTAAGACCAGTCACATAAAAGTAAGTATACCTTTGACAAAACATTACTATTTTAGGAGGTAGAGGTCTTTTGGTAATGCTGCATGACAGTCTCCCCTTAACTCCACGCATGTTTTCAACTTCTTTACTTGTGACTCACTAAGACTGGGCATGGATGTGTGTGTGTCTGTGAATAAATTTTCTAAATAAGAAAAAAAAAATAGTTGTAGAGTAGATCAATAGCTCCAGGGTCTGTTGTTCATCTGTGTATACTGACCAGTTCACTCTGTTTCATTGCTGTCGTGGTATTCGAGGCTTAGAAACATCTATGGCCTTGCCCTCTCTACGGGGCCATCTGTGGACACACGTACAGCTCATTGAGCAGATGGCAGACTGAGAGACTCTGACTGCAAAAGCATGACACACATGCAAACCAAGAATAGGATTTGCAGAAGATTTCCTGAAGAACTCGGATTATTGTACAGATGAGATATTTCTCTTCATAAACATTCGTGTGTGAGTAAAAAGCTTCCATTCAGGCGTAAGTGTTTTTATTAAAGTGTTTGATTTGACAATGTCTGTGTAAGTAAAATAATGTAACTTGCAATTACACCGAAGGGAAGTTTGTATTTTGTTAATCTGACTAGTTAACTATGAACAAGTAGTTCAGTTTTCTAACAGGACACTTCCACAAAGAAATAATGAAAAAATGATACAATATTAATGCTGCTACTTGAACTTGACACATAAAATCAGACGAAATTACAATCTGATCACTCACGCAGATGAGTCAAACTGTTATTTTCAGTTTCTTAACAGTTTTTAAGATGGCTTATACCATCTTAACTTGTAATTCTCTTCATTTAATTGCCTTTCTCTACTTGAAAGAATCTTGGGTTTAGTGCATTAAGACGGTTGCATTTCCAAGAAACTTGATTTTCCTTAGTCTCATGTCCAGCCAGAAGCCAGAAATATAGCTGGGTTCATGTCCAGAAATGACTCTGTATTGGTTGTTATCAGTTACACCTATCACTTAGTAGGTCATAAGGACTCTTCAGAGAAGAAACAGGCAGTACTTAGTTTTTGGAGACATATTTTAAGTCTGTTTTTCTTCTCTGGAGTTTAATTTCTCTTTTGACCTTTACTATCCAAACCCATTTGGTTTCTGGACTTATTGAAAAATGTTTCTTTTTCAAGGTTATCTGAAGTGGAAATGGAATTAGTAAAGTTGTTCTATGTTTCTCATAGTAATTTTCCTAGAGGCTATTTTTCAAGATCAAAAGGAACAGTACACTAAATGACATTTGGATGTTAAGATATTGTTGCAAAATCAAATAATGACTCTTTAGTAAACTGAAATAAGTAAATACTTTGAGTAATTGAATATCCTTATGTTGTCTTACTTCAACTAGGGAAAGTATTCCTGTTGCATATTGCTGCTGCTACATCAGCTGCTTATTGCATGGCATAAGCAATCCAGGAGGTTCCTGGAATGTGTTGATGATAAATAACTTCCTTCTCCAAGTGAATGAGATACCAATGAGGAGAGGTGCCATGCTGGATCTGGTTCTCAGCAAAAAGGAGAGGCTGGCGGGGAATATGAAGCTTAAGGGAAGCCTTGGCTGCAGTGACCATGAGATGGTGGTTCAAGATCCTTAGGGCAGAGAGGAGGGCACACAGCAAGCTCACTACCTTTGACTTCAGAACAGACATTGGCTTTTTCAGGGATCTGCTTGGTGGAGTACCATGGGATACAGCCCTGAAGGGAAGAGAGGCCCAATAAAGCTGGATAATATTCAAGGACCACCTCCTCCAAGCTGAGGAGCCATGCATCCCAACAAAGAGGAAGTCAGGCAAAAATGCCAGGAGGCCTGCATGGATCAAGAAGGAGCTCCTGGACAATCTCAAACAGAAAAAAGAGGCCTACAGAGGGTGGAAGCAGGGACAGGTAGCCTGGGAGGAATACAGAGAAATTGTCTGAGTAACCAGGGATTGGGTCAGGAAAGCTAAAATCACAATAAAATTAAATCTGACTAGGGACAATAAGGGCAACAAGAAAAGCCTCTATAGGTATGTCAGTGATAAAAGGAAGACTAGGGGAAATGTGAGCCCTCTCCAGAGGCAAACAGGAGACCTGGTTACCTGGGNTGGGGATCAGAGTGGTTTAACATCTTTGTCGGTGTCATGAATGTTGGGATTTGCTGATGACACCAAGCTGTGTGGAGCAGTCTACANCACCGTCTCCTATAGGAGAAGATCAGGTTTGAGACCATCTAAGGAACCTGAAGGTACACAAACCCATGAGACTTGATAAGATGAATCCACAGGTTCTGAGGGAACTGACAGATGAAGTGGCCAAGCCACTATCCATCATATTTGAGAAGTCACAGCAGTTCAGTGAAGTTCCTACTGACTGGAAAAGGGGAAACATAATCCCCATATTTAAAAAGGGAAAAAAGAAAAATGCAGGGATCTACAGGCCAGTCAGGCTCACTTCTGTGTCTGGTAAGGTCATGGGTCAGATCTTCATGGAAACTATGCTAAGAAACATAGAAAATAAGGATGTGATTGGTGACAGTCAACATGACTTCACTAAAGTCAAATCGTGTCTGACAAATTTGGTGGCCTTCTACGATGGGGTTACAGCACTGGTGGATAAGGGAAGAGCAATTGACGTCATCTACCTGGACTTGTGCAAAGCATTGGACATTGTCCCGCATGACATCCTGGTCTCAAAATTAGAGAGACATGGATTTGATGGATGGACCACTCAGTGGATAAGGAATTGGCTGGATGGCCTTATTCAAAGAGTTGCAGTCAATAGCTTGATGTCCAAGTGGCAACCAGTGATGAGTGGTGTTCCTCAAGGGTTGGTATGGGGATCAGAGTGGTTTAACATCTTTGTCGGTGTCATGAATGTTGGGATTTGCTGATGACACCAAGCTGTGTGGAGCAGTCTACACACTGGAGGGAAGGGATGCCATTCAAAGGGGCCTGGATAGGCTTGAGAGGTTGGTCTATGCAAACCTCATGAAGTTCAAGAGGGCCAAGTGCGAGGTCCTGCAGATGGGTCAGGGCGACCCCATGCACAAACACAGGCTGGGCGGAGAATGGCTTGAGAGCAGCCCTGAGGAGAAGGACTTGGGGATGCTTGGGGATGCTGGTGGATGAGAAGCTCAACACGACCCAGGAATGTGTGCTCGCAGCCCAGGAAGCCAACTGCATCCTGGGCTGCATCAAAAGAAGCATGATTCCGCCCCTCTACTCTGCTCTCTTGAGATCCTACCTGGAGTACTCTGGAGCCCCTGAAATAACAAGGCCATGGATCTGTTGGAGCAAGTCCAGAGGAGGGCCACAAAGATGATCAGAGGGCTGAGCATCTCTCCTATGAGGACAGGATGAGAGAGCTGGGGTTTTTCAGTCTGGAGAAAAGAAGGCTCCAGGGAGACCTTGTAGCAGCCTTCCAGTAACTAAAGAGGGCCTACAGGAAAGAAGGGGAAGGACTCTTTGTCAGAGAGTGTAGAGATAGGATGAGGGATAGCAGTTTTAAACTGGAGGAAGGGAGATTTAGATTCGATACAAGGAAGAAATTCTTTACCCTGAGGAGGGCAAGACCCTGGAACAGGTTACCCAGAGAAGTTGTGGAAGTGTTCAAGGCCAGGCTCAATGGTGTTTTGTGTATGTGTATATAGTGTGTATAGTGGGAGGTGTCCCTGCCCAGGGCAGGGGGATTTGAACTAGATGATCTTTAAGGTCCCTTCCAAGCCAAACCACTCTATGATCTCACACTAGAGACAGCTGCGGGTCACTTGTACATTGTTGTCTTAGTGCAGCTATGTGGGGCTTCTTTACAGAAAATGAACACTCGAGGCTTGAGGTATATCTCATATCAACAAGATTCATCATATATATATCTGTAAAGTTTTTCCGTATTGAAAAAAAAAGGGAACTCTCTTAATCTGTGAAATTAGACTACCTAATTATTAATAAAAATTGATACATGAAGAATCCAATTCTCCATGCTCTTCTATCTTCTTCCAGTGAAGAATGTATGTATTTTTGGCAGCCAGAATTATGTGCCAGAAATTCTGTATTCTTGACAGTTACGATACACTTTTAGCAACATACAAATGATGAGAAGAAACGGGCATGTGCTGTCATATGCAGGACTGATGAAGAGCTGGCATTCACAATGTTATTCCTTGTATGGCTCTAAACCTGTCCTTGCTTTTATGAACACCCAAAGTCAGCTGTCTGACCACGTTGTGAGAGGGCACTAGGCCATCTGAACAGGTGGCCATGAGCATTGACACAGAAAGATGCTCCTCACGTGTGCTTTCCAAGGGCACCATTTCCTGCTGGACCATACTGAGCTCATGCACACTTAAAGGGATGTGCACTCATTAATCCAGCTCTGAGCTGTATTAACTTTAAAAATAGCTTTTGTGACAGCATGGTGAGAGTTTCTGACCCATTTAAATTTAGCACAACAGCATATAAGCAACACAGATTTCTGGTAAGCCTTCAGTGTTCAGCAGAATGGATCAGAGGAGTGCAGACTAATTTAGTCCAGCTAGCATAGAGACAGTCACTAGTGCTCCAGAATGGAGAGGAAGAAGATCAGCAAGATTTGAAAGCAGCCGTGATACCCCAGCAGACAAATGTCATCTACAAATGACTTTATACCTCTCAGGAAGAAACAGTGTGCTATTAACATAAAACCTCATCCTGTAAATCTAAATATAGTTTAGATGGTAAAGGAGTAAAAAAAAATGCTAAAACGCAAGAATATTTTTCAGAAAAAAAGACATTCACGATAATACAGCAGTTTTCATTCACTAAGAGAAGCAGTTTCATACACATTTAGATATCACATCATAAAAGGTTCAGGTGGGTAAATTCACGTTACTCCTTCATGTATTGCTGTATTCTAGCCCTGAGCAGTAACATACATCAGTGTAGCTTCTTTAGAGGAAACAGAGGCACATGAGTTTACATCCTCAGTAGCAGCAGGAGCAGAATTGTCTGCACTGCAGTCTGTCTGTATTGCAGCAACTTACGTGCCAGTCCTTGCATATATCCTTTGCCTCAAATATTCCAGGAGGGAACGAGAGGAGTCTGTGAAGGTCATTTCAAATTATGTTATGACGTGTAAAGCACACTCAGTCTTTTTTGCTATATTCAGTAGGCCCACTTGTGCCAGGGGGGACCCATCCCACACTAAGTGGAGCAGCTCCAGAGAGACCGCTGTTTCAGAGAGGCAGCTGTGCCAAAGATTACCAAAAATATTGAGCTGCTTGAACGAAAAGTCGCTGGTATCAGAGAAGCCACACCTGCTTTGAAAACACTTTTTTTTTAAAAAAATCATGCTTCTCTAGATCTGCTTCATGCATATGTACCACTGATCTAGTCCTTACACATTCTTAATGCCGTATGTGGCATTTCACAGATGTTTCCCACCAAAGGCATCTTGACATTTCAGAACTTGTTACAGTAATAGTGTCTGTGAGCTAATAACTTCTCAGTTTCACTTAGCTCTTTTGCAAGACCTGTTCTTGGCTGAAGCTATTCTAAACTGAAGCCACTAGAAGGCAAACAAGCAACGTCTGGTTTTCCAGAGTAGGGGCTGAAATAGCTGCAGAAGAGGTATGTGAGTGTTGATTCCTTCTAGCATTGCTCCCATGTGTTCCCTGCTCTACCTCTCTCTCTCTGCACATGGGGCTTGCTAACATTCAGGTACAGAAAACCTTCTAAAAAACGAACGCTATATTTTAAAGTGTGCATGTTTTCAGTTAAAGTGTTCTATTTCATATAATAGCAGACAGTCCTTAATAGCCCGGTGTAAACAGTTCAACAGGGTCCAACTCATCTCCACACAGGAGTCCTAATAAAGAGGCTGTTGATGAGAATTAAACATCCCTTGCAATTGAGACCATATAGACTTGCACTTACCTTGTGCGGTAACTTTGGAAGTAACAGCACTAAATACACTAATATTCAGATTATAAGGGATTTTTGTGGTCAGGCCTGCAATACAGGATATAGAAAATGTCTCGCTTCAGTGGCTGATTTCAACAGCTGTAGTTAAAATCGAGAAATATATTTTACAAATACGTTTGATTGTGATTTAAGAATGTGAGAAATGAGAATCCACTCTAAAGTCTAAAAATTGTTCCACTGCTTAACTACCTTCACATTTTAAAATTGTATCTTATTTCTAGGCTGGATTTCTCTAACCTTACCTTCTATTAGAAGTTGTTACACATTAGTGGGATAGATTGAAGAGCTGCCTCTTCTAATGTTTTTCTTATAGGTATTTAGAGACTATGTTCCTGTACCTTCCTCCTTTCTTTCAGTAAGTTAAATGGACTGAGCTTCTCGAACCTTCTATCATACTAATGTTTTCTTATTCTTTATCATTCTCATGGCTCTTTACAAAATTTTTGTCATCTTTCTGGAGTGCAGATACCAGAACAAGAGCAATTGTAGGAGTGCCATCATGGTGGAGGGAAGAAGGGAAGAAGAAGGTGGCCATGTATGTATTTTCTTTTTTCTTTATCCCTAAGTCTGTCTATATCCTTTGTCACGTGAGTCCTTCTGATCACTATGAGCTGAGCCTTCACTGATTTCCTGTTATGATCCCAATTCTTTTACAAAGTCAGAAAGGTGGCGTTTCCAAAAACTTGAAGTGTATTTGGTAGAGCTAATTCTTTAAGTACAAGTTGATCATCAACATCAACTCTCCATTCATCTTTATTCCCTGGTGAAGTTTAGTCTCTGAGCAGAGCTAAACCTGGGCAGAAATGATAACAATGAATGTTAAGGATAAAGTCAAAGATGTAGCCTGCAGAAGAAAGGCAATAAGAAAGCTGCCGTTACTGTTGTATATTAAATGAAAACATAGCCAGTGGTCTGTATTTAGAAAGTCATGACTTCTTCTTGGCCTCAGTACACCTACTGTTCGGCTGCTGCCAAGTTAACAAGAATTTCAAATTACTCAGTGCCCACTAATACCACAACTCCATTAAATACCACCTCAGCATTCTTTGTATAGCTGAAAATTTTTAGTGATATTTTTGTGTTTTCCAAGTCAATAAGAAAAATATAAATGGAAGAGAGCTAAAATTCCTGTATGTAGTTATATTTTGGAGATTATCTGATACCCAGTTTAAACCAAAGAGTGTGCAATACTCATTTTGCGTTGTTCTACTTTTTAAATCAAAACAGAAAGTAATAACAGGTACTGACCAAGGTATTCCTTTATTACCCAAACTACCAAGTTGCATGTGTTTTAGTGCAATGCAAAGGACTCAATTTAAATGGCAGAAACCTGTCAAACCTGTCAACAGTGGAAAAGTTCTCCAATAGAGTTCTAACAGACCAGTGTGAAGTAGCCTCTGATGGTACATACTGCAGATAAGATTACATGTTCTTGTGAAAATGAATGCAAAGATTACCATGTTTTAATGTGTGCCTTTTTGTATGCTTATTTCTGAATAGGTATGACTTTTCTTGCTTGCAGAAATAATTATTGGAACATTTCTGAAGGATACCTTTTTTACACCTGTTACAGAAAGCTCATTTTCAGTTTCTTTGCTATAGACATATGATTTCTCCAGAGTGCTCCTGGTTAGGTGCAACTTTAGAAACTATGTTAGGTGCTGTATACACCCCATCACAGCCATGACAAATAGTCTCCAAAGACAGTACTCAGCACAGTGTGAACTGAATGGGGATTGCTTGAGTGGTATCATACTGTGATTTCCAAAATTGCATTTCATGCACCAGCTCTGCTAGTGTGTTATCCCAGGGATGAAGTGTTGTGACTAGTTCCAAGACACACAAACTCCATCGCAGAAAAGTCATTACGTGGACCAGTTATGTTTTGCCCTGCTGTGGCACTGAACACCTGAAAGCTGAGATACCTTGTTGACTAGCAGTTGATTAGGTAATACATGAGCTCAGGATGTTGTAGGTAATAGAACCACCACGGGATTAATTAACAAGCCTTGTGATTCAATACATACCACAGTTTATGCTTTGGATCTAGTGTTTGTATTAACACTAGGAAAAAAAAATGTAGACAAATTAACTCCATCTGGTGTTGAATACAGGGTAATGGACCAGTTTGTCTTTATACACAGGTTGACCATCCCTGATGAAGAGATTGTGTCTGACGATATGTAATAAAAATGTAAATTTGAGTTCCAAATTACCCAGAAACATTTGGTTGGCCATTCAGAAGTGCAATATACCTCTGGGTTAAACTGATATTCTTGATCAGCTTTAGTAAACTGCTGAATACGTTAATAACGATTGTAATGTTGTCTTGGATATGCTGACCTAAGGAAATCTTCAAGGCATTTTGTATAGAGAAGCTGTATCTTCTGTCAGAACAAGCTAGAGTTGGAAAAAACAGACTGGCTTTTAGCTAGAAGGGTTATGGAGCTGAACGTTTCCTCATTTTTTTCCTACTGTGTCAATGAGTTGGCCTAATAAAAGATATTACTTTCCCCTCAATATTCTAATCGGCAGCTATGACATAGGTCCTCATAGGATATTTTTAAAGGTCAGTGGGAAGAGTGCATAAAAAGTCCTCAGAGAGCAGTAAGTAGAATCTTATATTGTGTTCTTATATTGTAATACCCCTCAGATGCTCTGAAGTTAAAATTATGAAGTAGCAGGCTGGATGTATTTATTCTACCTCTAAATGGAACAGTCACACTGAAATGCATTAATGAAAGAGTCAAATGTGCTGAGGACTCAAATACATAAACCAAAATTATGAGATATGGCCCCAGATTTAGACCCTCGAAATCTCTTTTGAAGAGCTTCAGTAGGAACAAAACACGCCAACTGAAGTGTTACTCTGAATTTGGCATTTGATTGAGACTAAGAAACTTGTCAACACTCAATGAATTTAAGGCTTAAATTATGGTGTAAGTCCATAGCTGCACTGAGCACAGTGTTACCATCTAAATTTGCATTTAAGAACATTCCTCTGAAAAAGGTAACCTTTGGTACAAGAATGGGCTATACGTATAGCAGATACAGAGAACAGAGTGTTTTATGTTTTGGTAGTGATCTAATGGCTTGTTTTGTGAAAAGAAGGAAAGCTGCTCTCCCCTCATTTTTTGTTCCTGCCACCCATACCCCTCCCCAGCCTTCTCCCCTCCTGATCTCAGGAGCCTTGTTCCTTCCTTCCACTGGCTATAATATTCGGGTCTCCAGAGCCAAACCAACTCATTACTGAGGCAGAAAAATAACCTATGTAATTTTCTTTGTTAATTTTCTATCGTATCAGTCAGTTAAAACAGCTCATGGAAGGGACTAATGTGCTGTGCTCACACCATAAGCACTGGAGTAGAGGAGGATAAAGGGGATGTGACAGGGAGGGGGAAAAGACTACCCTTTTTTGGCTACAGTAAGTTGTTGATTCATATAATTCTATCTCATGAAATCTTAGCCCAAGAAGAATTATATGACAGTTATCCAAACTGCTCCAAGATCTAATGAAGATTTAATCCTCTTCTATTTTAAGCTCACCCATTACATTTAGTGAGAATTACGGCAGAATTGCGGTAGGGACATACAAGTTCATGACTAATTCTCTGGGCAGAATGTGCTTATGAATGGACTCTGCAGAAATCAGCACCCTGACTGTTAAACTATATTTGCTATTCAGTGGGAAATACAGAGAACAAAGAAAAGTTTACATCACACTTTCTGCGCAAGCAGTATATGCCTTCTTTCTGAACTGGAAGGGTATTTCTTGTTTTTATAGGTGCAGTCCTTCCTGAGTGAGGTGTTGAAACCCTTGCTTTTCTCAACTGAGTAGCACATTATCTTTTTTTTTTTTTTTTTCCTCTGGAGACTATAGGTTTTTTACCATTTACAGTTTTACCACTTTGTTCACTTGTAGAGCACTCATTTTTTTGGTCCATGTGTGTTAATTTTCTTCTTCTGACTAATGTGATGTGAAGTCGTACCTCCCACGTGTTTTAGCTGTTTAGTTCAGAATACATGCTGAACTGTACATGTGTGCATGTATACAAGTAATCACAGTCCTTTCTGCAGAAATTGTTCTGGACAGCACAGATGAACAAAGTACTCAGTGGGCCATACAATATGAGCAAGAGTTACCTGACACTGTAGTCTTTGGCTTGCACACTTCCCTACAAGAAAAAAGAGGTCTAGGTACCTTTCCTTGCCCCAGTGAACATTCAGGATACAAAACCATACATTTCCTACCGAGTTTCCAACAAGCATTATACTTCCTACCGATGTAGGAACTGGGATCCAGGTTTTTTCTCCTTCTTGTGAGAATCTAGCTGCTAAGCACAGTGTGGATGTCAGGCACTGCATCAGAAGCAGAACACCAGGATCTGGGGAACTTCACTGATAAACAGTAAGCTTCTTCGAGGCAGATAGATAACAGCTGAAAAAGGATTTTCAGTATGTGCATTTTTTGGACTACAAAATTTAAAATGGTGATTAAACATCCCAGTTTTATATGTAGATCTAGTCTCAAGGCATGTATCAACTGCAGAGCTTTCCATACTATCTGCACATTTTCTTCCAAAAATGGATTTCTCTTCCTTTTCAGCACCACACTGGGAAAGACTGTTTACTTGGACTTCTTCAGCTTTATCTGAATTTCTGTTTGCCAAAGAGTACTTCAGAGGGATGGAGGTTTAGCAGAGAAACCAATAGCATTATTGGACTCTGCAGGCCCTCCAAGGATGAGGAAGTGAGTAGCATACACTGGAGAAGCAGTTTAGATGTGGCACACTAAATGTTCCTATGAAGGAGGAATGCCTGCCCAGATAAGTTGCAGTGACGCATGGCATGGACATCATGCTAGGTGAGTGATAGCTGGGTTGTTCCACCCAGACTCAGCAATAGTTTGTGCCATGCAAGGCCCAGGGAATTTGTTCTAACATCCACACCACCCTGCCTACTCTCACCTTTACAAACACTGTCAAGATCTCTTAGGCTTCTTTGTCCAGTTTCTTGTCAGAAAATGTAAGGAGCAGAAGGAGAACAGGCAATAGGAGATATTCTAGTGCATGTCACCAATGTAAAATGACAAGGCAAGGAAAAAGCTAAATGGGAACATTTGCTTTGTTTGAGAGTCTGAGACATCTTTTGAAAGCCCTGATACTGGGAACAATATTTCCTACATACCGCCAAATTTCAGAGATTTTGATTGGTTTATCTTCACAGAAACACAGAAGCTTTCAGGTTGGCAGGGATCCCTGGAGACCACTTAGTCCACCCCCACCATGCTCAAGCACAGTCATCTAGAGATGGTTGCCCAGGACCATTTCCAGTCCGATTTTGAGTATGTCTAGGGATGGAGACTCCATAGCCTCTCTTTGCAACCTGGTTCAGCATTTGATTACCTGCACAATAAAAGTATTTTCTTGTGTTCAGATGGAATTTCATATGTCTTAATTGGTGCCCATTGCCTCTTGTCCTGTTAATGCATGCTAATGTGAAAAGTATTCCTTCCCTCCCGTCACGTGGGTGGGACATGGATGAGATGTACACATGGAAAAGACCTCCCCTGAACCTTCTCTTCTCCAGGCTGAACAATCCCAGCCCTCTCAGGCTCTCCTCATGTGAAAAATGCTATAGTTTGCTTAAGTTCTCCCTGACCTGGTCCCACCTCCACTGAGAGTAAGTCTTCCTTGCTCCAGACCTTCCCTCTTGAATCATCAAAAAAAATCCTGTCAAATATTCACAACTTAATTCACGATGTAAAAGCTTTGTATGTACATGTATACATATGAGATAAATTGCATTCTGAAAGTTTATCACAGGAGATATTAGAAACACCTACAGGGAAGCTAAAGAGTTAGGCATTACATAGACCTGATGCGTATAGGCAGAGGAAAGGAGCAAAGAGCTAAACAGAGAGCTATTTTATGATTTTGTGGAACATTCACACCACTATCACACAAAAAATCTCACATGGCATGTTTTCTTCTCTCAAGTGCGGTTAAGGAAAGCTGTCAGCAAATAGTTTCAACCTTCTTTGGATTCTGAGAAAAAGTCAAGTTACGTATGACTTCATACACTCTCTAGGAATAGATGTACTGAAGCCAATGAGACCACAGCGATTTTTAGACCAGTTTGTGTCAGGAACTCAGGTTGGCACAGTAAAATGACTCTGCACTCCATTTTGTTCAAATTACACCAAAACTTTGTTCTATTCTCATAAGATATATCATCAAGTTCTGTATTGACTAAATTGAAGAAATAATATAAATGAGTCTCTTCTAATGCATTTAATCTATCCTTTACTTTGTAGGTATGGTAGAAATTTTAAGCACTTCAGTTGTACCTGACCACTGTTCATGACAGTTGTTAACGAATGAAGACTCCGCAGCAAAGATTTCTAGCCAGCCAACAATAAGATTTGTTCACCTTAATTGTAGGAAGAACTTGAAAACGACATAGCAATTTGAGTAAATGATGGGGAAGACACAACAGACAGGATTCATAACTATAATAAGGCAAACATCATTAAAAGCTTTATCTGGATTGTGCTTCCTGGCTTCATTTGAGTTCGCCAAACAAACCATCTACACATTGCGCTCCTGACGCAACCAGCCCAGCCCTCCGGTTACTCCTGTGCTGAGCAGTGAGCTGGCAGACACTGCTGGCTCCACTGGGGACAAATTGGCATTCGATCAGGAAAAAAAAAGCAACGTGTTATCAATCATTTACTGTTTGCAACTGAAACCGGAAAATATTGCATTAAATAAGGGGTTTTTTTAAATAGTAAAGATAAGTGATAGAGACCACTGTGTCAAAACACACACAGTAATACAACACTATTGAAAAAGAGTTTATATAAATAGTGCAAGTTGGTTGTCCCTTGCCATGGATATCCTTTATTATAAGAAGATAGTCTCTCAAAAAATCTGAAACTGTTGAAAACTTCAGACTTAAATCATGTTTCTTTATCAAATCACATGCTTGCCATGAGAGTATAGGATTGTTGTCTGCTTCTGAATGCATGCAAATAAAATCTGAGGCATTTGGCTGAAAAGCAGTTTGTAAAGGTACCTCATTAAAGAATTACCCGAATTTATTTTAAACATGACACAGAGAACAAATCGACCTTGAATCCAACTAAAGATGATAACTGAGTTTTTACAGGCTAGCTCTAAGCTCTTAAAAATCAAATATCACATGCATTAATCACATTATCGCATACATTAAATCTGTGCTACAGAATGCAGGTGTGTGTGTCAATACTCCAGTATGTTGGCAGACACATTACAGTTCTGTGGTGAAAAAAACAGATAGAAATTACTTGCATACTGTGTTTGTTATTGTCTTACATGTATTAAATTGACAGACAACTCTGATGTGCGCTCTCATTTTACATGAACCAAAATGTACCTTTGTCAATCCAGAAAAATATCAATTGCAAAATATTATTATTTATTATTTATTTATTGTTTTATTATATTATTTATTATATTATTATAATTTTATTATTTATTATGAGTTTACCTATGTTTATACAAATATATAATCAATATCATGTATATTAAAAGAACTTCTAAACTGATGTTGTCTACATATATACATATACATGAAGTTTACAAAACATCAATATTTTAGGAACTGCTATTGTAAGTTTTTACATGTCTGGTATTATTATAGGTAGAGTGTAATGTTATCACAGTATGCATATTAAGTATTTTAGAACACTATGTATTGTAACATTTGGGAGGGATTTTTTTTTTTTGAGGGCTAGGTACTTGTATTTTCAGTTTAATAGTCCTTGCAGCAAACAAGTAAATCAACAAAAAAAGTTGTGGACATGTGACTCCTCATGCAACGCATGTATTTTAAGATGAATTATTTTATTTGGGATTGTGAGCAACGCATTTTCTGAATAGTTTAATTCCAAAGAAGTCACTCCTCTGTAAAAATCAGTGGCCTACAGTAGAAATAGAAGTACTTCTATGTACAGAAGCATACTTCTGTGTGCAAGAACATAGTACTAACACAAGAAACAGCACCCTATTTGGCTAACACAGATGTGGTGGCACCTTCCCTTCTGAAAGATCCTTCTTCTCCTTCATTTTAGCTATGCTACTCATGGGAAAATTACCAGTTTGTGTGTTTCATACCTGGACTGGAGAGAAAGCAGACTGCTTTTAAGTAGAAAGAGTTGGCAGCAGTTACCAGGCGAGGAAGTGAGACATTCTGGCTGAGCCTAAAAGGAGAATCCATTCACTTGTAGTTCAACAATATATTTATATTTCTAGTCTTTTACCGTATGTGCTATGCCTGCCTCCACTAGAAATAGCACCGGGGTAAGCACGCTGCCCTTCTCTTTGTCACCGGCAGAACGTGCTTGGAGGCTGCACTGCTGATGCCCCATCGGACCCCAGGCATGGCCAGCAGCCCTGGAGCAGTGGGGTGCCCCAGGAGGAGAAGGGACCAGGATGGCAGCAGAGAAAATGCTCCTCAGCAAACCTGCTATCAGCCGTCACCTACCAGAGGAGAAAAGTGCAAGAATAAACTTTAACCTGACAAGCACAGTACTGTGGCTGTGCCCACCACAGATGAAGAGGACCATGAGTCCTCACCCACATAAACTGGTCGACACCCCAAAAATGGTGCTTTTTAAGTGGGGAAAAAATAAATTCCCACTGCTGCAGTAGGGTTTGCTCTAGCAGGCAGTGTTGCTCTACTCTGGCAGAATACTGGCATCTTTCAATGCTGTCTGGGAGGCACAGCTCTCAAGTTGAGAAAACCAAATTTTTTAAATTTTAAATGCTTTTTCCTCCATATTAACAATCTAAAGGAGATACTGTTTTACTGTAAGTGCATTGGTGGGTTTTCATTTGACACCTGGTGTTATCCCTTGAGATTTCATTTGAAATTAACCAGTTATCCAGTGGAATTCCCTTTTATTCACTACTGACACATAGTGGATGTGAATCAAGATTTAAAAGCATAAATATCTCTCTCTCATTACTAAGCTTCTGAATTTTTTTACATTATTTTTTACATTTATTTTAAAAAGAAAAGCATAAAATATTAACGTCGCCTTCTAGCTTCTGTTTGAGATGAATACTAGTAGTCTGTGCATTTCAGCATATAACATTGCCAGAGGTATTGAAATGAAGGTCTTTCTAAAGGTGTTTGGTGACTCATCTCCCAGTGGTGTTCTAAGAATTAATTAGCTAATGCCAGTATGGCATTGTATAAATGCTAAGTATTATTGTTGACAGACTGAGGTTGTCAGGGCTGAGTGGCAACATGAGCTTTTTTGCTGCCAGTTGACTCCATCTCTAAGCAAACCTGCTCTCAAGAATGATGTGGTAAATTACTCTTCCTCACTTTTCAGTCTTTCTCTCTCACGGAATTACTGATGACAGGAGTCATACTGGTGTGTTTTTGTGATGCTAGTCCAAAAAGAATTCGCAATAAGCTAAAAATCAATTAGGTGGAAGTTTCCTCCCCCATTACCTGAATCATGAAGCAATATCTCACCTAGAGAAGCGTCAAGTCCCATTTGTCTGCCATTCTGCAGCCATGCACTATGCAATCTAGGATCAATAAACCAAAACCTGGAAGGGCCACACAACACTTATTTCTGCTGTATCAGGCATTCGGAAACTGATGCATTTATGGTTTCAGCCCCTAGAAGGAGTCAATGCAAGTAGCTGTAAATGTATATTCAGCTCATATTCCAGTTGCACAAGCAGCAACCATCAATCTTAAATGACGAGGTTTAGCCATGACTTGAATGACTCCAATTCAAGTCGCTTGTCTCCAGTGTGTTTATATCTTTATATTCTAGAATGTACTGTGCCAGAGCTGATTTTCTCCAATTTATATTATTTCAGCAAATATAATCAGCAGAAGTGAGGGATTGGTTAGAGAGGCAATTAAAGAGGTTACAATCTGCAAAAAATTATAAACAGTCCTGTGCACATGACTTGCGGGCAGTATCTCTCTTTTTCTCTTGTTCCAGCAGACACAATGTGGTAAAAGACAATTATTTGTAAACTTCCTGACTTCCACTGGGGAAAAATAATGAGGCTGAGCATCACATAGAATTCAAATATGGCAAACTGCACTCCCCTTCATTATAGGTTGCTCTCTCCCTCATCCCTTTCTAAATGTCTTAATTTTATATATTTTCCATGTCTTCCTCTAGTTAAAGTTGCCTCTTTGCCATGCACCAAAAAATGATAGCTTATCATCACACCAGCATATTTCGCAGGAAAATAGCAATCAGGTTTTAATTTTTCACCTAAGAAGACCCTGGGGAAAAAAGAATATGCTAGCAAACCCACTGCTTAAAATTTCATTTTACAAAAAATGCCCACCATCTTTTATCTTCTGCTAGTTTCCTGTCACAACAACAACAACAACAAAATCTTGTCAAAGTGAAAGAAAACTTAGATAATCAGACTAAATTTTACCTGTTGAATTACAAGTACAGACCAGTCTCTACCCTTATGATTACCATCTAACAAACTGTTCAAAAAGGAGGACTCAGACAAGCAAACTGCATTAAAAATACACATACAACAAATGCTTGCATAGAAACAGGATGCTAAGGCATCACCTGCGATGAATGACTGCAAAACTTCTGAGGACCAGAAAAGAAGTCTCTTGTTGCACAAATCTTCACATTTTTCTGATTGTTTCAACATCAAGGCAAATTAATCTAAAGATACTAAAAATAATAGATTGGTGTTACCCTGTGAAGTATTTTCCGGAAGGTTATCACCTTCAGTGTTGGAAAAAACCCTTCTCTTTCCAATTTAACATTACATGAGTTTAACTTGCATTCCTGGTTTCTCATTATGCCATTCTCTGTTAGAATAAAAAACTCACCGGTAACCACTATTTAGTTCCTACTTGTGGTACTTACACTCTGTAATTAAATACTCTGTCATCTTAGTTTAATAAGCTAAACTCTGAATCTCTACGGTCTTTCCGTTTTATTCAATCCTTGAATTATTTCTGAGTCTTTTCTCAGAAAAGAGCCCTGTGCAGCATACACTACAAAGGAGAAAAATTTGCCTGCCTTCTACTATATGCTGTTTCCTTATTTCTTCTTCCAGAGTTAGCTGCCATGTCCTCACAGCTAAAGCTGCCTGATTATTTTCTGTGATACCAACATTCTCTTAGAGAACAGAAGCCGATTTCTGAGTAACATCCAAATGTCTGGTAAAAAAAAAAAACAAACCTTTTATTTCATTTGTATTTCCTACTTCTGCACAGGCAGTTTTGCTTTGACTCTACTAATATATATTTTGTTTAACAGGGACCTGTTTTACTACACAGTCCAGGTTGTTTTGTATGACTGTCCTGACCCATTCCTTAACTACGATTCTGCCCATCTTTTCTCACCTGCAATTCAGCAGAAGAAAACACTGTACGATGGTATGGCTTACTACTAGTTCCTGAAAAGCTCCAGTAGAAGCATCTCCATTTGAGACCAAGTCCCTTTGGTGGTAGTTTTTGTGGGCCTGCTATTTAGGCTGTTCTTAATGCATGAAATGCAGTATGTTTGAGTGTACTCTGTACAGCGTTATTTTTTTGATCAGAAAGCCACATAGTACTAACTCAAGTGTCCAGAATATGTCCAAGCAGAATACAAGTTTGGTAAATAAAGGAATTTGCACGGAACTAATCTCCTCAGAAAATGAAAACATATTTTTTGACCATTTTCTATAAAATAACATAGAGTTGTACTGATTATACATATATTTCTTAATCAGTGTAATGCCAGCTTTCTTATCATATTGCCTTGGAATGAAGACATGCATAATTCTCCACTGATGTGTAGGTCATCCTATCTGACTTTTGGAAAACTATTATAATATCAGCATTCAGAATTCTTTAATCTTGCTAGTATGCCATAATTCAGTAAACATACTTAAATCAGGGATTACCTCCACCACTTTCTTCAGGCTAATGAATGAAAGTTGACTGGTTCTATTCATTTGACTTGCCAACCTAATATCAGATTTGAATAAACATTGCTAATATGCCAAGTTGCTGTGCCCTACTCCTCTTCTGTTTGCTAATCTTGTAACTACTAATGTATTTCCACAGAAGGTAGCCCAGAAAACTGTGCTGAAGTAGTGTGATAAAAAAATATTCATAATGAAAAATGGAGCTCCCCAAACCCAAAGATGTACAAGAACTGTTAGTCCACTGGTTAATTTGCTGGTTGTGCATATGAATGAGTGACTGAACATGAAAATATTCAGATTTAAAAATTCCAAAGTTTGTGGGTTTTTTCCAAGAAACTCATAAGAAGTTTTCCTGTGACTATGGCATCCACTTTTGGAAAACTGTGCCTATTTCCTAACCTCTTTCTAATTCCTGTGATCCCCATAATCCTGTGTGGCATTGCCTGGGTGCCAGATTAGCTGAGACACTCTCAACCCTCTTGGTCTTCTTCACAAATTCTCTTTGGGCAAGATCTCTTGTCCAAATTTCTACTTTAAATCTTATATTTCTGGATTGCTGCACAGTCTAATAATTATATATCATGATTCTTATCTGCTCGTGATTCACCTCAATTCATTCAAACAAAGCCTTTTTGTGCCATTCTTTCCTGCAATTCATGTGGCACACTGAACACGTTAGAATTAATTTAATTTTATGCACTGTTTTGTTGAAAGCTGGAGCGAGCGTTGCTATACGGAAGACTGCATTATGGTTGTGTGCAGCACAGTGAATGCCCACCACCTTTTCCTTGGAGACAAGAAGTGTGTGGGCCTCAGTGATACATTGCCAGGGGATGCAGGGTGAATGTTTTCAAGATGAGAGGAGGGAAACAATTTGTGGAATACTTCTGTATCACTCACAGTTAGCATGTAGGCTGCTGACAAATGCTGGTTATTGTCTTCCTTCCTGAAGCAGTACCGCTTGAACACTGCAGCATAATGCTATTTTCAGCTCCTTGACGAGATGATTACAATGTAAAGTCACGCTGCATGACCAACATGCCAGGTGTTTGCTGTTCTAACTCCACTTTTATTACTTTGCGGATGAGAGAATGATGAAGGGAGGGATCGGAGTTACTTAGGAGATTTTCCAACAGCAGGTCAGCTTAGATAGCTGGGATATTTTTGCTTAAGGCATTGGTATACTCTGTATGTCTGTTTTTCTGTTTTCCATTTTACAAGAAAACTGTAGCAAAAATCAGCCAAAATAAAATGCAGTCTGTTAAGAATTTCCAACGCAAAGTTTGCACTTCTGAAAGATTAAGGTAGTGACAAACAGGTAGGTTTTTCCTCTGCTGAATAGGTATTGAAAAGGCTGCAGTGGAGCAAACTCCCCAAACTACACAGCATATGTGCTCACTGGCACACAGCGGGGTGGAAAGGAGAGGAGAGATGTAGTACAGACACCTTTTTGGTCCGTAAGTCCCCTGCCAAGTCTATAAAAGGTGGAAAAATCAGAGATGGCCCTTGTAATTCTGGTTTTCAATATGCTTTCTTAGGAATTTGAAAAAGATCAGCTACTCTGCTTCAAAATTAAATAACTGTAACAAGTGATAACTAACATGCTTTTTTCCGAATGTGTTTCATATACTACCACCAAAAGACATAGTTCTCATTCTGATCTCATAGCAGCTAAATTTTCCAAAGGATGTCTCATAACTAACTGATAAATACAAATATGTTTCAAGATTTTTATTTTAAATTCAAAAAGACTCAAGTCTGACTGCATTGCTGGATGCAGATGCCTATATTATCAATTTATTTTTCTGACAGAAATGGGTCAAAGTCCAGTATGAATGGGAAAACAGTGGATACTTACATTGACCTTTTTTTTCCCCTCATGTTTAAGAGGCTAAATACATGTAAGTAGCCACAAAGGAAAGGAAGTACTGATGATATTAGCTAACAAGGACTTAAGATATTCTTTCATAAGTTAATCAATCTAAGGCCAAACTGATAAATGAAAAAATAAATGCATGAACCTACAGAAAATAAAGGTATCTATGGAAAAAAATTAGTCCCAAAGCCATTTGTGATATAATAAAATAAAATCAATTGTTCATTAAATTTGAGTCACAAATTTTTATTGCCTTTGAAAGAAATTCCAGGAAAGCTTAATTATAATTCCAAACTTGAAAAATACCCTAGGTCACAAAATTATCACACAATTTAGGAAAAAGCCTCATGTCAGTAGAGGCACAAGACCAGGAATAAGCTTTTTAAAGCTCTGTCATTAAACTTTGGCCCAATAAAACAACATCCATGACCCACATCCCATTGACACAAAAAGCTTCTCTAGAACAATTATATGCATTCAAAAGGACTCCAACAGTGACCAAACCAGCTCAACAGCCTGAAACACCTCTATCTAGCCTTAGGCTCAACTCAGTGCAGGTTTATGGTCTTCTAATCTTACTTAACCATATAAGGCAATAAAAGTGGAAACTATCTTTCCACGCATTATGAGAACCAAGGAGAAATTCACCAAATGTAGTAGAATTTGATTATTCACCTGCACAATCAAGAGGATCACTCAGCTGCCAGATTCATGCTGCAGTTTATTATAGTGGGGAAAAGGAAAGACAATCTGAGCTGCATGATGTCTTAGTTCCCTGAGCCTCACTGAGACAGTCACATACACGAACTGGACTTCTCAAGGTTGAAAATGTCTCCCTTCTCGCAAACAAGCAAACTTTATAAACTACCTCCCTTTTCAATCAACTGTTGCTCTGCCCAAACATTTAGTCACCAGTTAATGACCTTGACACGCTTCTTTCACTAGAAGAAACCACTCATTCGGGCCAGATTATGTTTCTCTGGTGAAATACTGTGTATTTGCAAAGAATGTACACAAAGTCCTGTTTCCCTGAATGTGGTAGGAACAAACAGCAGAAGGTTATTTCCTTGCTCAGAAATCCAACTCTCCTTTTTCAGTAGGTACTCTGCTCAACAGAAGCTTTTTCTCTTGGCTTTCTCCCTGGGCCACCCACATTGCCTATTTGTTTTTTCCCAGCTTTTAAACACATAGCTCCTATCAGTTGATGTCTCAGCCAGTGAATATAAAATAATTTCCCAGGAAAGTTCTTTGTTCTCCGCAAATTAGTTCATGCTTCAGCTTTTCTTTGTAGGATAACTGCCTGGGTGGTGGTTTCTACTGTTTTCAGCAATTTTACTTCGTACAGGAGCTTATCTGCTGCTTCTTGTTTAAACTGAATGAAGGGTGCCCACCATAACCAGGGGATTTAATGAGGCCTGGAATTTTCTGCAGATCAAAGACAAACTTTATATGGCAACCATTAACATCTTGCAGCACAGCAATAGCATTCCTGCGAAAAGTCAAAGAAAAGCTGATAATGATCAAGCCGCAACATCACCTAATCACCTGTTTCTCCTGGCTGCAGTATTTCCCTCAGGTTATCATGCAAAGTTACACTTAAGATAGAAAATTAAAAAAGGAAAAAAAAAAAGTCTTTTTAAAGGAAAAGAAAACTAAAGGACATATGACATAAATAAAAAATAGATCCATGAGGAAAGAGAGAGAAATAATAGGATTGTAGATTTCCATAGATAAACTTCAGCATCTATTGGCTGTGATTTATATATGGCAACAAATGAAAAATGACCAGCTGTAGCATATATTGTTATTTAGTCTTCTCCCCAGCATTCATTTGAACATGATTGCCTCTTAACAGCTTCTAAACTATAGTAGTTTTGGCCTGGTTTCTTACAGTCAGCAGGAACTGGCATTGGTTTATAATTCTGTGAAACATTCTAGCAGTTCAGGAGCCGCTTATGAAGAAGTTAAGTCTTCCCCTCTTTAAGGGAAACGACCTCCATCAGAAAGATGGAGATCATACTCAATCCATCACTTGACTTTAACCCACCAGAGTATCTATCAAAGCCTTAAGACAGACGAATATTTCCTGGTAAAAGAACTGTGAATAGAATGATCTCAGCCATGGGAAAGGAATTAATGATCTCTGCCATTCCTCCTATCTCTGAGTAATGAAAAGAAATAACCCTTACTTCTCTCACCTTCCTTTCCCTAAAGAAAACCATGGGGAAATAGAAACCTAACAAGCAGAAATAGATGTTCTCTAGAAGATATACATAGTGCAGTGCGCAAGGAGAAGTGCAGAAGTTTCCCTAGGTAGCAGCCAACTGATACTCCCCAAATGCTTCTTATTTGTGCAAATATAGCACCAACAAAGACTGCAATTATGCTGCTGGAAGCACCAGTTTTCCCAGACCATGAGCACAAAAGGCACATATCTGAAGTTTGCGCTCCATGTGCACGCACAACACGTTTGATAGGCCGGTTTTGCTGCTCTTGCTCAGAAAATCTGTGCCCTGGCACCTGCCTGTCAAGTTATAGCAGCTGGATGCCACACCAGGGCCTGAGAGCCCCAAATCTATGTGTTATGAGCAGCAGTAAGGGTGGCCACTTAACTCGGAACATGCTTGTACAAGCTGTCTCTGAATACTTCCAGAAAGAACACTATAGGAGCAGAAATACAGATCGGTTGCCCTGTGATGTAATCCAAATAACCTTTATCTTTTTGCATTGGAGATAATAAAAAAGAAATAATAACAAACAGGATCACTTGTCCACCTTCACACTGGCAAATTTGCTCCTTAGCAAATTAGTCCGGGCAAAGCAGCAATATCTATACAGCACTGTGTTTGTAGTAGCACTAGTTCATAAGACAAGTTAATTATACTAAGCATTGCATTCATGCAGTGATAAGGCTTCCAGTGAGCTTGATGTCCAAAGTGACAGGGACAATCTAGATAAGCCTATGAATAAAACTGAAAAGCAGGCAAATATCAAAACAAGGCAGTAGCATGCTTTACCCAGGCACTTTTGCTCAGTTTCGTAATGTTATTTTCATTTCACTTGGACAAGTAGTTTTCTCATTTAATTATCAAATTATATGTTTATTCATATCTGCAAAGAAGGCAAATAAATAAGCGTAAACTAACAGAAATAAATTTGGTGTATTTTTAAAAATCATCATCATGTTGCAGGTTCTTTCAGTTCCAGATTTGAAAACTAAATGGATAGGCAGATTCACAGATTCAAACTGTCCACAGCACGATCTTTCTAAAAGGGCTTATCTTACACTCACAGTCTGATATTGATTGTTTTGAAAACTGAAATTGGGAATTAAAATCATCTTCAAACACTAATAAATAAATATGATAATGTAAGCACGTACTGAAAATAACTCTTTAGTGGAAAAATGTCTGTTTTCTTATAACATTTTTTTTCAATAAGAATGCTTAATGTTGAAAATTAATAAGAGTGTTTAATGAATTTTTAAAAATCTATGTCCAGAATTTTAGAAGATCAGCAAGTAATTATAAAAAGCAAGTAGGTCTAGTTTCAACTCTGGTAAGTGGAAACAATGTTGGTATTTTTCATAATTTAATCAATTCTATCACCTCAGCTCTGAAGCAGGTCAGTTTGTATGCCATATTGGTATTTTTTTGTGAGATCTTCAAAATGACTGAGACTCAGGAATCGTGAACCATCTGAGAAAAGCAAGAATAAGAGCATCTCACGTTGCCACCAGGTGGATCCGTAAGTTTGCTGAGCCTCAGGGAATCTTTTAAAGTTGACAGGGCAGTGGTTTGGCTGACATGACAATACATGCTGCCTAAGCAGTAGGTAAAGTATAGCCATAAGCATGCCAGAAATGCATTACCAAGGCAGCAGTCATCTGCTGATCAGGTATATTAGTGTTGATTCATAGATAGATTTAGTCATTTATTCAGAATGACAGTTTTATAGTCTCCTGTGAATGGGAGAGAAGCAGTGAGAAATAATGCTAAGTCTTGGAATGAAAGAAAAACGTGACAAAACAAGCCCAGGTTGTTATCTCTTTTAGACAATAGAACAGCAACTCCATGCTCCCAGGTTTATTCATAGGTGTATGTGCCAATCACTCTCCTTGTAAGCATGCAGTTCCCACTGGAGGTATGAGAGGGGAAAGGCAACACAGAGGAAAGCAACACACTGAAAACTAGGTCTGCATGGCAACACGTGAAATGAAAAGACAATTTCACTTCTGCAAAGTGTCCAAAAATCAGCAAGACACCTCGACTTGGGGTAGTGAGAGAAATGGAGTAAGTTTTAGAGGAGCTACAGAGAGCTGGTAGGATTCCCCTTTACTGGTTGAACTGCTGAGTAGCCTGCCAGAAAGCAGGAAATCCAAATTCATTTCCTTCTTCTGCCAGAGGGGAATTCAGCTCCCTCATATCATCTCCAGGAACAGCTAGAATCACTTGGCTGCTTTTGATGGCTGATAATTCTAAATATTTCTCATTGTTGGTGTTCCACTTTGCCTGGATTGCTTAAACGGACTCAGAGAGGATGTGAATGAAACACATGTCATGGTGAGACTCTCAGGACTCTTAAAGGAGGGAGGCATTTACTAGAGTCAACTATCACCTGCCCAGCTGAACAGTTTAACTCAGTTCCTGGATCCAGAGAACCAAGAAAAAATATTACATGCCTCCATCTAGCGGATACTGTCCACCCAGGTGACCTCTAAAGCTGGCTGCTGGACGGCTTGGGTTGTTACCTTAGCAGCCTAATATTAAGAACATTTCTATTCATGGCCATGAAGCACTGAGAAGAGCCTGGTTATGCCTGCTCAGCAACTTCCTCATGCATTTTGGATGGTTGCTGTTGGGACTTATTGAAGGCTTCTCTTCTCTAGCTGTTTGTGGATCTCTCTGTGAAAATTATTTTTCAGATTGAAACCTAATCTTCAAATTCACACCAAGCTGACTAGCTGTTTGGGACAGAGAAGCCTGTTGCCCTGAAGTCCCACAGTCAAAGAAAACAGCAATTGCCAAACTTCAGTAATCCCCTACTTCACACCTACAGTCTGCACAGCAAACTCCTCTGCTGAGTGTGTAATCTGGTCCAGGGCCGTGCACAGCCATGGGGAAAGGATGCAGAGGTCTTTCCCCCTGTTGTTCACACTGAATACCTGGAAGGAGGACATTGTCCAGCCCCAAGGACAATTTTTTCATTCCAGTTCCCATTGTAACCTACAAATGGGACCCTAGGCTGTCCACCATTTGAACTTGCTTCTGCCAGATTGCCGTCAATAGTCTGAGAAGATGTTGTAGGAACACAACTGTATTTCTCAAATTTATACGTGAAGTGGATCTCTGACACAGAGGCTTAGGCGAGTTTCCATTTCTTTTGGCCTTGGGAGGACTTGGAGGAGTGTGACCCATAAACATCATACACATAAATATATCATGCAGTTCTCTTTGACAGTGTGTGCTTTGTATGTGAGTGGAATATGAGAAATTAGGAACCATACTGTTCAGTAAGAGTATGGTCTAATGAAAATCCAAGATGTGACACACACATACCACTTCTGTAAAACCTATGCAACTGGAGCAAAGTCATGGGAAATGCACTTACAGAAATCTGAGCAAAGTTTGGGAGAATAACTACTATAATAATTTTTATTTCTACTATCTGTTTTTATGCAAAGAAATTCTTGTGAGGACAGTCATTTATCAGAAATTTTTAAACTTCTGAGGAAAAAATAGTATGGGCAAGTACACACAAACATCTCTGAAGATGAATCGCTAGTAAAATACTCTGACCTGTTTCGTGTGAATGTTGATTATTCAGAATTATTTTTGAACACAGAATAGAATATACTTCTCATTCCCCGCCCCCACACCGCTTTTCTGGACTTGGTGCCACATACCACAACTACACATTCCTACGATCTCTCCACAGTAGCCTCTTCCTATAGGTCTTTGCACTCTTGTCCATGGCAGATACATACTTGGGTGGGTAATCAGGCACTACTGAGCAAAGCAGGGAGTACCCTACATGACACACTGTACTCAATATCAGGAGGTGCCCATCTTCATCCTGGTGGAAAACTAAAGAATAAAACCATAGCTGTTGCAGAGACTTGAAAGCAGTTTTGGTTTAATGATCCACTTCAGGCCAACAATCCCATTATGTCTCAGAATATTCAAACTGGGTTGTCATCTTCAAGACTGTATGAAGGGCATAAGTCCCATTTTTCCAAAGGGCTTTGGGCCATGTGCAGCTTACCTATTTTTATCACCTCATTCAGCATTAAGTTAATTGATACAAACACAGAGGCCCCAGGGATTCAGCTAGCAGGTGAGTGAAGGTTCCCAGTACATGAGGGTTTTTTAATTCACTGTTTGGTTACTGCTGCATTTAGGTAGTCTAGGCACCAAACTTACTTTGCAAAAGAAGTGAAGAAGTGACTGAGTTTCTTAGTCTATATAAAAGTGTTTTTCCATCTGTTTATGCTATATATTCTCTTTCATATAGTCTTCAGTCAAACAGAATCTGAAATTCATGTGATTATTGAATTATTTAATAACATACTTCTATTAAGACTAATCTGACTCTTAGAAGGAATGCAATATCAAGCCTGTCATGCATTTTAAAATTACTTCAGAAATTCTTTATTGTGGTTGGTTTTTTTCCCAGAAGCTTCAGGTGCGGGCAGGAAGCAGGGGAGTTTACCTCCTGTGTTTACAGGACATAGATTGTCTTGCTCTAGAGTATGTCCTTATGGCCCTGGAGCAATATTTCGTTCTCAGAGGAGTCTGAAAGTCTTGACAAAACCAGCGTTAATTGGATGATGTATCTGTCTGAGAGGAGGATTAGGTAACGAGAGCTTGAAATCCCTGTGGTTTGAAATCCCTCCTTATGCATATTTAGACAACACAGTAATCTCAGTCACTGCTTTGGAGCAAATTAATCAGGATGGCACATTATAAACACCTGCATAAATCCATTTTCTCCTGGTTTTGGTGCATTTTTAAGAGAATCTACTGAAATACAAAAACCCACTGGAAAAGCAGGAAGGAAATCTATTTCTGTAAGAGTTAAGCCGAAGCAAGTAGTTTATGATTGTTTATTACTCACCTTCTCTCATTATAGTTTCATGAGAGCTGTTTGAAGATGAGAAAGCTGTGTCTCCTACTGTATGGCAGAGAACAGATTGTTGGCACTCAGTAACTAGTAACTAATAATAGTGATAGAAAATTAAGTCTTCAACAAGGCACACCTGCTAGCCAGTAAACATTTAGCTGCCAGGTAGCTGACAGATGGCCTTGCACAGAGAAAGTTAAGAGACCTTTTTCTGAGTCTTTTTGTCTCCATCTGTTCGCTAGCGGTTGTCATTGCATGTTGGCTTTGCTGGGAGGAACCAGACACCATGGGGCAGGACACCGCAGGGCAAGACACAGGCTTGCCATTGGCATCAGTGGGCAACGGATACCACCAACAGGAAGCTCAGGGACTCTGAGAACCTGTTGCAGCTAAAATCAATACCAGTGTGAGTTTAAAAATGCCTGGAATGAGAAGGTTATCCTTTGACAAAATATTTTCATGTCATTCCTTGTTTTAAGCCATTGCAAAAGCAGAGGCAAGTGCATTTAATCAACGAGTCACAAAGAGCCGGTGGGGGAGAAGGTTAGAATTCGTGGTGTGATCTTTTAAGCAACCTGGTGTTCCCTAACAATGGAGAGGAAAAATCGATTGCAAAGCTGTTTGCTGTATTTCAGTCACATAGCTCTGGCTTTTCTCACTGGCTATAACATACACAGCTGACTTGTGAACGGAGGGATCTGAGGTGCAGGAAGCAGCTGAGAGTGGCCAGCTGAGAAAACCTGACATGTCTTAACAACTGTGTTTCACATAGGCCAAGAAAAAACGGAGGGCTTCAGTAGAAAATTAGGTATGAATTGCTCTCTCTTTTTGTTTGCGGTTTTTTTAATGCTTATTTACCCATGGATGGACAACTTTGTTGACTGGATGTGTAATATGACAGGGCATGGTGCCCTGAGTGCATTCCGTGGTGTCCCCCATGCTCCCTTGAAGCCCCAGTGCCCATCATCCATTGGATTTAATGCGCATGGATGTATTTCCTACCCACATTCCCCTATCTGCATCTGAGAAGTACTCAGGAAAGAGGAGAGGCAAGAACCGGCTGCTGTAGCTGTCAAAGCAATTTGTGCATGATAAGACCACCTGTTTTATATGGTAACACTGCCAAAGGATCCCATTAGAGATGGCGTTCCCTTGGACAAGGCACCATACAAGTCTGTGAGGAGAAGCAGACACTGTATTCCTGAGTTAAAAATTTAATCGAGAATAATAAAAAGTGGTTGGAAAAAGTAAAAAAAAAAACCTTGACTTTCTGCAGGTCACTTAGACAAGCTGCTCCTCATGATATATTGCCGTATTGCATCAAAGCTTTGCTTTAAATTTTCCACAAGTTATTTAAAATATCCCACTCTGCAGCTCTGTTATGCCACACAGAGCAAAGCTTTGCTCTCCAGCACAAATCCATTTTGCCGTGAACGTCAGGCCTTAACTACAGCACAAAACATGTCAGCAACCTAATCACAAATCTGATTTCCAAAAATGAAGTAGACTCAAAAATCTTCAGTCAAAAGGCATGAATGCTTCTGGCTTACTCAAAGTTTATCACTCATTTCTTTTTACAGCTAAGCATAAAGACCCATTGTGCTCCCTTCTGCCCTAGGGTAAATCCAATGTGTCTTCTTGACATTGTACTTTACTGTCCTCTGCTGCCCTCCTGATATGCAGAATCACAATAATTCATTTTTCTTTTTTTTTTTTTGTTATTTCAAGCATATTTTTACTCAGCCTAGAACATGGTGACAATCATAACACAATTCACTGAGCTGCCTCAGAATGATGTACATACAATTACACTCTAACAAAAGCCTCTCTGGAACAAAGTGACATTGACAGCAAGAGAAAGCAAGATCCTCTAGAGAGTGTCTCGTAGGGAGAGAATAATCTTCTGCTGGTGTCAGACCTTCCCTTTCACAAGCCTGTAGGAAGCATTTAAACAGGAGGAGGGAGAGACTGCATGTTCAGGAAATGTGGAGAACACACACACATGTGTTTCTTAAAGAAGTCACCTTGTCAGTCTGTCCTACCAATCCACACACACACACACCTCCAAAAAAGCAGCCAAAACCGCAGCTTGCGTTAGAAGCGTTTGAACGTCACAAGCTTCAGAGTAATAAAATCACATCATAAAAAGATGACATATATTCCGGTGTCTCCTTTGCTGGGCCTATCTGGCACGCCTGCAATGTGGCATGCTGTTCAGGAGAAACGATTTCCAGGGAGCCTTTACCTCTAAATCTAAACCAGGATTTCCTCACTGAGCAGAGGCAGCTCAATCCCTAATACCACCCCCGCCAGGATGCCTTTCGGCAGTGAGGCAACCACCAGATGGTGGCATTTCCACTACATAAGGTACTATTACGGCATTTGAATTGGCATGTAATTAACGTGATTCACAGCGCTGGTAGCATGTGTGTAATTTTCTCTACAAAAGGCAGCAGTGTTTTAAAAGGACCTATGGCTATAAAACAAAGGACAACCGTTTTGCAGGACAGGCTTAAACTGTTCACCCACAGTTTCCACAATCCCTAGCAATACTAGGAAGGCAGCAATTGGGAATTAGAGAAAAGTGGCTCTGAGAACTAGCAACGACAGGCAGAAAGGAGCATTTTTCTCCTGGGTTACCTGATGATATCTGGGTCATATGCCTACTCTCATAGATGTCTCCCTCCTCATTAGTAAATGGAGTTTACATCCAGCTCAGGAAGAATTGTTGCTTGGGATACAGGAACAACACCTCAGCAGTGGGGATAAGGAAGAACCTCTGTATTTATATACCCACATTCTTTCATTTCCTCTTCCTGAGAAGTCCACCAGTGGAAGTACCCCACACAGGGACTTGATGTGGACAGAGGAGAGTGGTTGGATACTGCTCCTCCTACAGCCTTCTGCAAACTGCCACAGGCTTCCCTTTAAAAATATAACTTTATTCACTTAATTTCATAGGAATTTCTTGCATAAGTCTTAGACATCGTCAGGGCTCAAACAGCTGTAGCCAGGAGTAACAATGCGGAGTAACATTTTTCACCTAGACGTTTTTTGGAGCTAAGACTGCTTTCCATTGGACACCTGGCAAACAGCACTCTTGTCTTTCTAAATTTTTACTGTCTTCTGTTATAACTCCTAAAGTAAGTAACTCCCGGAAATAAGGCTGGAAGTGCCCTCCTGGGTCATCGAGTGCATTGGTGACCAGTTTCCTACTGTCAGTCCCTCAATATTTAACATTTCTTACCCCTACCACTTCTCTACTGGGAAGCCATTACAGGAAGTTACTCCTCCAGTGGTTAAGAATTTTCTTCTGTTTCCCAGACTAAATTTGTTCATGTCCAATTTGTACCTATTTGTTCTTGTGCTTATGATAATGTTTGGGGTATCAGTGTTTCACTTCTCCTTCTTGTTCTTGCCCTCCTAGATTATTCCATGGAATGATGCAGTTCCATCTCAATACAAAATATAAATTGGCAGTTGTCTGCATGAAGTGAATCTCAGATCTCTTAAGAACTCTTAGAGGACAACTTTTAGCTCTCCCTCTCATTGCTTCCACTCTTCCACCTCTTTTCCTCACACATGCATTGACTCAGAAATATGCACTCTGCACACAGTAATATGGAAGGAGTATTTTTACGGCTTTCAGCTCCTACACCTCCACCCCAACATAGCTGCACCATCAGACCTCTCTAATTCAAAAAGGGTTAAGGCAGAAAAGAAGAGCTGTTTTACTCGCACGGTTGTCTCACTTGCAAGGGGTGGCTTTCCACAGTTCTGCTATTGTAGCCTGCGGTTGCATGGGAAGCCTTTTGCCAGTAGAGTACACCAGTATTCTCCTATCAGCAAAGACCTCCTTGTGTAAATACAACCTTATTCAACATCCTGGCAACCTTGGCACGGAATGAATAGAGCAAACAACCTGCTTCCTCACCCCTGTAAATGGATCTGAGCACATTAGCTGGTGCTGTTGGGCAGCTGGAACAGACATTTCTTGTCTGGTACTTCCTGTGTCATTAGCAGGTGATTTCAAACTCCAGGGCTCTAAGCTGGAGCATTGAAAGAATACACAATTAACAATGAATATTTTAGTGCAATTTAAGCAAGAACTCATTGTTTCTTCTAATTAATTGCATTTGTTGTGCTGTTTCTCCAGTACCTGCTTCTCCGTGTTATACTTGCACGCTAGGAGACAGTGTGGACAAGGGCACGGAGCTCAGCCTGAAGTTTACCCACCAGGCACTGGAACGGCATGTGCTGGGAGAGAGACATACAAAACTTTCTAGAAAAACTCTATTGAATAAGAAAATCTCTGGAAATCCAGAAAGGATAGGGGCAAACAGCATCCAGTGTCTTTTATTAGAATACCATGGAAATTTGGATGGAGAAAAATGACTCCCTTAAGCCTGGAAATCATAAAAGCAAGTATTACTTATCCAGTTTAGCAAAACTATTCCTTCGCTTTGAGAGCTTTTACTGACTCACAGGAAATGACTCTGCAAAGTACAGTTGCCAAACTGTGCGGGAGCTTTTTAGTGGAGCAAGGGCAAGTCTGGTCTCTGCTTCTCCATGTCAAGCAAACTAACTGTGGATACAGGAAGCAAATATGCCCAGGGGGACTAACCAGCTAACAGCAGACTTTCTTCTGTAGATTTTATTTTGTATTTTGCACTGCCACAAATGACAGCACATCCCGCAGAACCTGAAGAACGCTACTGTATGTTCACATATAAGAGTAGAACTCAAGTGAAAGTGAAAAGATCCCTCCAGGCATGTTACAATGCATTCAACACTTTGCGCAAACTAAAACTTTCTTCCTCTCCTTCAGCTAATGTAGAACAGAAAAGTGCTCTTAGGATACTCAAGAAAATGAAAACTTAACCCTTCTGGAGTTAATATTAAAATCCTATTTTAATGCAGTGCAGCCCTTAATTTACTTCACAACTGGCAAAATGTCCCAATAGCATGGTAGATCATTACTCACAAATACTATTCCAGTTGCACTGGGCTTGAGTCTGCACTTCAGATTATCGCTTACCCTTCCTCTGCCTGTTCTTACGGACACGTGATATGCCTTCCCTACCTCAAATGATAATGCACATCCAAGCTTTATATAAAGCGTTGAAGCCACCTGTCCTTATCTTTTATATTTTGTCACTTGACCCAGAAAACCACTGTATACAAAAAAGGGCCTGTTTAGCATCACTTACCCCATTGAACCAGTGAAATAATACATGAGCACCATTCAAAGCACTGGAAATTGTGTCATCCTTAGTGGGCCAGGATTTCTCTTTAAAAGGTTTGGCTTTGGCAGTTGTCTAATCTCCTTTTTTTAAAAAAAAAAAAAAAGAAATTACAAATAAGATGTCTATTAATTCCCTTTCTTCAAACATATTATAGTAAGAACTGTCTCCTCCATTTTCCTGCAGCCTGAGATGTAAAGTACTTAGGAAATAAGTTCTCTAAAGAAGTCAGTAGATTCGGGTTCTGGGTCTGATTTCAGGTTGTTATTTATTTTATAACTTTCAGAAAAATATAATCTGTACTTGCCTTTAAAAAATATCTTTAAACTCATTAAGCAATAAAAGTACCCTTAGGATTTAACAAGACAATCAACCTGTGATTGTGGGGTGACAACTAGATAAAGCTCATGAAAAATATAAAATTATTAAATCATTAATATGCAAGTATCAGTATTGTAAAATACCATTTCTATAGACACATTTACTGAAAAAAAGCTGAGTAACATCTCCGAAAGACAAAGAACTGCAATCTGTAGTCAAACCTAAAAGGCCATCTTTTCAGATGGAAATTTACTGAGCAATCGGTTAGCTAAAGCTGGAAAAAAATAGGGCTTTCTTCACTGCTGAATGTGGAAGTAGAAAAACCTAGGTAATTGCATTATTTGAGAGCACAGAGGTGGTACAGATCAAGAAATGTCGTAGAGTTACTCAATAGGCAGCTGGGTGGGGAGAGAGAAGTATACATTTGCAGCAACTGGAGAATTGTTTTTGATTTGGCTATCAGAAATGGAAAAACAGGACAGTAGGCAGCAGAGAAGGAGAAATGCTCCATGACTTGGTGTAAAGATAAGGAACCCGGACACAGAGGCTCAAAACCCAAACAAAATTCTGCGAACGGAAGACAGAAGAAAAAATACGTCTGGGATTTAGCACTTTTTCTTTTTTCCTGGATCTGTATGTTTTCCATGTTAGTAAAATAAAAACCAACATATTTTTTATTCTCCTGTAAAATGTGTGTATCTGTACATAGGCACACACCCTTGAGAAGTGAGATCGCAGACTCTGAGTCCCTGCTGAGCAGTGGTTCAGGGAAAGGTTCGCCTGAGCTCCAGGGCAGAGGTCACTGCTCATGGCATTGCAAAGCAGCAGAGCTTTCCTCCCATGCAGGCATAACCCCCAGACCCGGGTTACAGGAAGCAACAATGGTGCTGCTACCTAAGCAGGAGAAAGCTGAAGATCACGCGGGTGAGGTGGAGTGACACCTATGTGTCAGCCTGGCAAGGGTCCAGCTGGGGAGAACGTTTAGAAGATGAAATCCTTACCTAAGGTGATTAAGCAGAATCCCGCCTACTTCAGCAGAGCTATGACATTTTTCACAAAGGGCGGAAGTGGCCTCGTTTTCTTCTTTTGTTTCGTGTTCTTATTCACGGTCCACGGGAAGGCTGAGATTGCGATCACATTACGCCTTGTTCGAGACACGCAGACCTGTACACCTGCTGTTACTCACTGTACACCTTCCTTTCTAGTTCACCAGGTTTTTAATAGTGTGCTTTCATTTTCTGCTTATGCAGGGACAAACATGTCTTTTTAATTCTACCTATTAGCATTGTCCTCTAATCTTACCCTTAAAATATCAGAACAAAAGCAGTAAGTAAAATCTGTTTTGCTTGAACGAATTCAGAATGTATTTTTTAAAAGCCAAAACACCAGGCTTTCATTAGCAGAGCTGTGAGTCACCCTATCAACTGTACTCAGAATAAATAAGAACTGCATCCATTGAAATTGAAACTGTGTGCTTTCCCTTAATGGGCAAGTGCCTCTAAGGAGAAACTGACAGGAGAAAGTGATCCAGCTTTTTGGGATGTCATTCCTTTTTCCTCAGCTGTGAAACTTTCTGAAATAATTTCTTTGTGTTCCTAGAAACACAAAAGGCACACAAGATGCAAAACAATACTCTTCATTCTTAGTTGCTAGCAAAAAATATCTCTATTACAAACATTTTCATGGTAAGGGTACTCCTACGGTCATTCCTGATACCACATCATTTATTATCCTTCTTCCTATTGACAGTAATTTTTTTTAGTGCAGCAGTTTCACTGCAAAACACGATGTGTGAACACATAGGATGAGAATCCCTGTCCCCTAGAGTATACAATATAAGGAGAATGAAAACATGAGAGCAAAAAAGGAAAACAGCGTACTAGCAATGAGTCTCACACACTTGATTACGTTAATGAAGGGTCTCTTATTCCTACAGTAGTCCCATTGACCTCATAGGTGTTTGAGGACTTAAGTCTTACAAGCATATCAGAATTTGGCCTAAACTTCGGATTAAAATAAGATGATGGAAGACTGCTCTGTGTCAGTTGCCTATCAGGGGTCAAAGCTACCAAGCAATCAAACCAGTTCTCCAGAAGCAGACTCTGACTGTCCTTTGCTGAATCTTTCACTGGTAGACAGCTGCGTATCATAAGGATATGGGATGTGATCTAACTGAAAGAACTGACAAAACAATAGATTTGTGCCCTTCTGATATATGTTTGCTTGCTTGCTTCAGAAAACAAAACCCAGTGAAGTTACTTACACATTCTATTCAATGTGTCATGCAAAAACTCATTCAAAACCAACTACTTAATAATGCATTCATAAAAGGGGGGGTGGGGTTGCAGTTCATTATAACTGTTTCAAAATTAGACCTAAATTTAGCTAGAATTTTAAATAGTTTACTTATATTCATAGTTGGTATTACACCTAAAAAATGTTACCTTCAGTAACTGAAATTCAGTGGCATGTCCAGAGCAAAACACAAAAAAATAAGTCTTTATTAGCATGGTAACTATGGCCTCTTCAAAAAGTACCATTTTATGTATCCATTTTATCTTTCTAAGGCTAACAATTTTTGCATTTGCAAATGTCTGTGCTTTTTCTGTTTGCCATCCAGTTTGCATGATCTACCTAAGATCTTGTGAGTTTATTCAAAATTTCCTTCTAGGAAGACCAGCAGCTTCTGACTTCTACTATTTGTGTATGCGCTTGCTGTCATAAGAAGAAACCTTGCTGGCTGCCAGCTGCTGTATCAATTCCTTGAAACTGCAGACAGGCAGGACAAGCAAGAGCAGTCAGAAGGTTGCTCTAATTGAAGAAGGGACACTTATTTGGCAAATGACTCCCTCAGCGCTAACTATTCTTTGCTCACTCTGAGTTCACCACTGCAAAGGAATGTCACCATAGTTGTTAGAGATGGAGAGTTACGTTAGAACCTCATTTCGGCATAGAATTAATCTTACCTGTATATTTCCAGTGTTTTAGTCAGTCTTATGAACATCTTGAGTGACGACACTTGCATATTTTCTGTAGGAATGTACTCTGCCATCTGATATGTTTCCCTTATTAGAGAAGTTACCTTTGTTAGTTTTCTCCATGTAAAATTTAATCCTTCTATCTATATAACAAGACATCTTAGGAGGGCTCTGAAAGTTTAAGATTCTCTTTGTGGTCTGAGTTATATGGGTAACTCAGATACTTCTAGGGCTTTTACCAAAAGAGACCCTCAGCACTGAAATTTCCTTCATTTATAGATAGTCAGCACTCCCCTTAGAGTTGCACACAAGTCCAGAACAGGTATACTAAAGCCTAGTCATCCAGCTACTATTAATGTATCCAGCCATAAATGGATGCCTGTGTTGAGAAATCATAGATTTCATTTTCAGACCTGCAAACTATCAACTCTCCAGTTGAAAAGGCTCAGCACTTGTGTAAACCAGACCCTTGCAGTACCCCAGGCTGGGTGTTCATAACCTGGGGCAGGGAATACATGTGGTTGTATTTGGAAATGGAGACTTTCTTCTGTTGTGCTAGCCACAAAATTGCTCTGGCAACCATTTCTTCCTCCATCGTCTGTGATGTGCTCCTCAGCATTCCACCTAATGCTGTTAGAGTTTGTGGCACAGAGGACTGGGAATTCAGTGCAGCAATTAACTCTCAATAGCAACCAAGAGAGAATCGCTTCAGGTCAAATGTTCCCACAGGTATGTGTACTCAAATCCCTCTAATAGCCCTCTAAGCCTAAAGGAAATATTTCGAGTGACAGAAGGAGGGAAGCATTTGTGTTGTGTCCCTTGGAGCATGATTACAGCCATCATTTGAGGCCTGGAAATTGCAGGGCATATTTTCCATTTCAGAATACCTCTTTCAGATATTTCATCATAATCTAAATTTCATCAAAAGTGGACTATGGAAGAATCTGACGATGAGATTCACTTCGGGGTCTCCATGATTTATTTCTTGTTCACTGTCACCTAACATTTTTATTAGTGACATTTTGCAACATCTTACGTCACTTGTGACTGCAAGCCAAGACGTGATGTGACTAACAGAGGAGGGAAATCACGCATAATGAGATACAGCTAAGTATAAATACCCACCTTACTTCAAATGAAAAAAGAGGAGTGCAAAGGAAAGGAATGAAATTCTCTGTGACATATATTTTTAGACAGATTCATGAAAAAGTCAGTTTTGGAATGGTTTTGATTAGTCATTTTAGTCTTTCAGAACTTCAAGTACATTGTTACAAGCTGTCTCCATCTGTCAAATCTTTCTTAAGTGATGCAGAGATCTACGCAGAGAGAAGAAAGAAATACCAAATTTTCCTTAAAAAGCTCTAGGCCAAAAGCTATCTATTTTAAAAATTAAAGGGTTTTTTTTCCCTGTTTTTTAATTTTATTTTTTATTTATTTTCTCCTTTTTTGGCCATCACCTGCTAGTACAGTGAAGTCTTCCTATATCCAGACCACAAAAAGAGAAATGTCCTTAGAGAGGCTTTACGTTATAGACAAACCACCTCTTCTGTATTTGTGTGCCCAGCTCATGTTTGCTAAAAGCCATCAGTCTCAGTTTTGCTGATAAAAGAAAAACTGCTTTAAAGATGAAGGCAGAGGTAGTTATTGGGTCATTCCAGGTTGGAGAAGATAAATGCACGAAATGTTTCTATATATAGCTCCCATGTCTTTGAATATGTGGGTTTGGGTTTTTTTAAAGATCAATGAAGTAGAAAATTAGAAATAGAAATATTTTTCTAAGCTTTATTGGATTTTCTGGTAATATCTGCTCTCAAGCCTTCTACCCTGATACTGATTTCTGACAGTGTACATATGTAAGAGGTATGTGCACATCTCTGCATGAGTCAGTTGGCAAGAGAAAGGAATGTCAGCAGAGGTGGGAACCCTGTCTCCCACCCCCATGCCTGTGCACGAGCTGCTGAATGCATTTGCAGATTGCCGTTATGTCTCATAGCATAACAAAATAAGCTCCAAAAGCAAAAAAGCCAATGGAACGCCCCTCAGCAAGCCACTGCTAAGAAGTGTTTTTGTATTCTTTGTTTAGCATCCACGATATTAGTAGAAAAACAGCCTCTAAAAACAAGTGGATGAGGTCAGGCTACAGAGGTGTTTAAGCTGAACCTGAAAATGAGAAACACTGAGTATCATGTCCTGTTAGTCTCCCCTTACCATTTAACAACCCAAGGCTATCACTGCTGCCTGCTGCTGGGTAGCTACTTCCTTTTCCTTTTCTTTTTTTTTTTTTTTGAGGTCACTTATGTGTTTTATATTCTGTATTGCCCTGCCTGAACAATAACTGCAAGAAATGCAAGTGGTTGTTCCTGATCCATTATGCAACTCTTTAATAACTTCCCTGCTCCAGCACTGACTACGTAAACAATTTTTCCAACCGCATAAAACTCAGTGGATTTCTTACTGAGAGCATCTATTCATTCAGAGAAAACAGTATGAATATCAATGGAGAAAACAGCGTGAATATCAATGGATGAAGTCTAGGCAATTTTAACAAGCAAGAGTGTCAGATCCTTTCATGTCAATCCTGGTCCTCTAAGTAATTTATTGCCCCTCAATGTCCACTGAAATTTGATATTCAGCATATGGCAAGTAAAGATTTCTAAATGATAGATTACAGGGAAAATAACAGACAGGATGTCAAATCCTGAAAGACAAGTGACTTCTATTTATTTGTTATCAAGATTTTTTGCGTGAAAGTCTCTTTCATATACCAAAATTAATATCAATTTGCTGCAACTTCCTCCATCTCAATAAATAGCTTTGAAACTGCTGTGATTCCTCGGCTGCATTCAAACCATTTGAGAAGCAGCCTTTTGTCATATACCGACATACAATTTATACAGCTGAAACTTGCCTTTAACACAAATCAGAAGTGAAGGGATCAAATAAATCTCTGGCATAATTACAGGGCTTCCAAGTGAGCTACAGTAAGATGAATTTGACTCGAGGCTGTATATTTAGCCTGGAAACAACCAGCCAGAGCATCTCGAATCAGAGAGACCCAGCACACGTGCAAACGCTACAGCTGCCACCGTGATGCAGATGCTAATAATTCAGAGGCTTTGTACCCTGTGATTATGCACGTGCTGTGTGGTGGTTCAGATTAAAGAGTTAAACAAAGCGCATCTCCCTCCCCTCTTGGCGGAAAGATAACTCAAACCCGTCTGATATTCGCAGACAGTTGGACGGCAGCTGAGGTTTCATTAGGAATCCCACGTATGGCCAGAAGCAACGTACACCTCGGTGTTTCCGGGAGCTGCAGGCAGCCAGAACAGATGGTAGAAATCATCATCCCCAGACAGTCATCAGGGGAACCTCAGGCCACATGCTTGAATTTTTCTCAATGAACCGCATACAAGGCAGGCATTCGATCCATGTGACGGCAGCTGCCGGGTCCTGGGGGAGCGGGAGGCGGTGGAGTGGAGGAAGGCTCTCGCAGGTTATTAACAGGTCACGCTGTGACATTAGCTGTCCGGAAACATCACCTCTCCCAGGGGGCTAAAACAAAAGCAAGGGAGAGGTTCCTCGTAATTCAAACACAGTTCAGTGCTTACAGATTACGGCACATAATCTGCTTGGCAACAGCACAGTGCGCAGAGACACTCTGCTATCTGATTTCCCTCTTTCTTCTAGCTGTTTCCATTAGAAATGTCAGAAGGAATCCTTGATGCCGTAAATGTCCTATGCAAATCTCAAGAGAGGAAGAGCACAGCTTCTCCCTGCGATTTTCAGAATGAGACCCGGAGGCAAGGCTGATGGTGACGGCTGAGCTCCCTCCTTCAGATGTCCCCAGTCTTTATGTTCTGTTCGTGACATGCTAGACGCTGCTTTGCTCATTGATCATCACCGCCTGTCTGAATCACCCAGCCCCTTCTGCGAGCAGAGAGACTTGCAGCAACTGTCTGCCTCATTAGAGGGAAACTTTACTTGGTAATATTTTGGAGGTAACAAGGCATTTGGAGGAAGAGCCTTAAAACATTGTATTTGACAAGGCAGATGGTTTTAAAAAACATGACCCCAGCCCTACAACTGCCCACCTCTTCTCTCTCATCCCAGCCCTCCCCTGCATAGCCAGTCTGCAGATGGAAAGTTTCCAAACCCTGGGCCTGCTTTAAACATCCTGTGTCCAGCCCTGGCAAGTCGGGGCGATGGTGCTCAGCCAAGCACTCCGAATTACATGCTGGAGAGCACAGTTATATAAATATATATACGTGTGGGTTTGTGTGTACAGAAATAAGTGGGTGAGGGTGTGTGTGTGCGCGTGTGTATTTGTAAATACAAATAAAATTACTTCATGCCCGGAAGCTACTTCCTTTCTAATTGCTTATACATTCCAAGTTTGAAATGGAGTTTATCAGGATCTGAATCAGAAAGATTCTGCAAATAAGTATGCTTTAAGATTTTTATTATGCTAAGCAAAGGTCTTCACCAGCCAGCTTTCTCTGCAGAAAAGCTTGGTTATCCTCTGCAGAACTTTTTGGTTTTTTTTTTTTATTTTTTAGTTTCCTGCCTTTCACAGCAGACAAACCTCACTCATATCCCTGGTCTTCTTTCTTTTTGCCTGTGCTGGATACTGCATTTCCCATTCTCTTGCTTGCCTGTCCAACCCAGGTACCTCCTGCGTATGTAGATCTCAGCTGATACTCCTCAGCTTCTCTAATAAAACTGAGTGCTCACGGGACCATTACGTAGAACATAAAATCCTAAATTCTATCCCAATAATCCTTTCCAGTATACTCATTCTTTGTGGGAAAACACTGGGAAACCATGAGTGTGGACTGTGCAGTGTCTGATGCAACTAGGTTTTCCAGGATCCATTGCATGTGAACTTCACGAATTGCCTGGCCAAGCAGCAGAAACCTGGATCTCCCATGCAAACAATGACCATTTGTTTGGGGCTTCCAGGAGCCAGAAGGACTGGCTAGGGAGGGAGAGAAGTGTCGCTGTACTTGGTACTGTAAATTAGTTGCAGCACTCAGCAGTCAAATTGACCTATTGATCCCCTTTGGAAGCATTTACTCATGCCTGAAATATGGGGTGAAAACCTGGAACCTGAAAGTACTTTGCCACGTTGTTAAAGACTAGCTAGCCAAAACGAGCAAGGCTGCAGATCCACTCACATTGTCAGTCCTGAGAAGAAGTGAGACACAGTCTGTCCAGCAGCTCTGTGAATTCCACAGGCATCCCGAGTCATCCCCCTTGCACTGTTATCCTGGATCCCTGGCATCTTTTGGAAATTGGCAGTGTCACAAAATATTTTCTAGAAGTGACGGGGGGCAATATAAAAAGGGGTGGGTACTAAGTTTGAGATAATGGACACTCCTAGACTGGGGTGGTGCCTACAGAATGACTGGCCAGGAGCCTGTGCTGGCAGTGCCGCTGAGGTGAGGTGTCCCTGGGCATTAAGAAAGAGGCAAGGTCTGGAGGGAGAGGTAATGTCTTTTATAGAGCAACTGTCAGAACTGGAAAAAATGAGCAAATTTTCACCCTCATAGGACGCTCTTCAGGCCTGAAGCCAAAGGAGGAACTTCCTGTGTGGGAACAATTAACTCTTAAGAGCGGTTCTTAATTTTCACAGCCACTAAGGTTTGTGAGATTGGAAATGGTGATGCATTACATCCTCGTGCCAAAGTCTCACACTTGACAACCTTTCAAATCCTCGTGTTGTCTGCTCACATGCAAAAGACCTCAGCTCTTACAGACTGGAGCTTGTGCTGTCTTGTTGTATTTTATGCACAGCTCTCCCGCTGGTGTTTTTTAAGAAGAAAACATGGTGGCAACAGTAAGGACACTTGTCAAGAGAGAATATTAATAGGAATGCAAGTGAGAGGCGCATTTTTTTATCTGGGGCTGCAAGAAGTGTACAAAGTTCAACCATCCCAAAATGTTACTGAAGAAAACATTCCTTTTTTTAAAGAGTTGTATTAAAAATACTTTTTCCCTTTAGCATAGAAATTACTTTTATCCTAGCAAGAATTATCTACAGTACTACGTCTAGACACGTTCTTCTTTATTAGAGAGTATTTTTGTATGAGCCACTTTCAAAAGGAGTCTTTTATGTTCTACCAACGGATGAGTGTTAATGTCAGCGCAAAGAACAGAATTTTAAAAGAAAAAAAGTTAATGATGTGGGATGAAATTAGAATTTGTGAAAGAAGTCAAGCTGACAGTTCCCCATGAACTCCATATTCACCCACAGATGGATGCAGAACTATGGGGAGTAAGGACCCCATGGGATGCTATGTCCCACCCTTCTACCCCTAAGTGCCATTCAGCGCTGTACATGTTCTCTAGTCCAAAGTCCCCAGTGACCATCTCACACTGCTTTTCCCCTGGTCCAGCCTCATCGATGCTGCAGCTGCGTCGGCCCTGACCCAGGTAAGCTCAGAGATTTTCCACGCTGTCCCACCAACAAAGCAATTAACCAGTTACATCAGATGTGCCATACCAAGTCCAATAGCCTGTCCAAGAGTAATCAGTGCTAAAGGTCTCAGAGATGCGTGCAAAATCAACGAATACACAACATCAAGCACTTAGGCATGTCTTTAATAATTTTAACACAAGAAGGATGTTTTTAATTTATCTCTAAATTTGTATTGACCATGTTCTCTGAAAGCTTTTTTTAAGCTAGGGTAACTGAGGTTATATTGGTCATTCTCAACTTATTGTTTTTTAAAGTTTCCAGTGGAGTGTAGCTTCACAGGTTAATTTTTTTCTACGGTATCTCTATACCAGTTATAAACTTGTTACCTTTAATGTTACTATTCTTCTATTCCTGTGAACAGGAACACTAACTGACTTGAGGTCATTCAATCAATGACCTTCAATATTTATTCCATCGCCATGTATCCATTTCCTTCCTAAAATAATTCTGGTTTTTATATTGAAGGCCTTTAAATGGAATCTTGCTTTTATGAAAGGATTTCAAGAGTCTTAAATATTTTGTGTTGCTCCTTTTCAGACTTGAGTTTTTGCTTCAGAAATGGGGAAAAAAGAAATTAACGCTCCTTTCAAGGGGAGATCGCACCACTTATTTTTTCAAGGTGTGAAGATGTGCACTTATAACCCGTCTATTTTCATGCTCTGACTCAAGATGACAGCTCAGTTACATGTTCCTTCACTTCCTGCAGGTGACAGAAGGCAGAACCGGTGAACGACATATCAATGGGAATTGGACAAGGCTGTTCAGCTCATTTCACCATATGCCACAGCCTCCCAGACACGATGGCACGACATCATGTCTTTCCTACTAATGTCAGCTGAATGCCTAAGTTTTATCCTGAGAAGAGCTCGTACAAAATCAATAAATGCATGGGTAAAAATCTTAGCTTTGTAAATAATATCCACAGGAGGTACTGAGCCACACAGAATGGTAAGGGAAATAGTAATAACAAGGCTGAGATGCTGCATCACAGTAAAAATATTTGGTCACGTACCGCATATTGAGGGAATAGCCTGTGCCAGTCCTGTGGCATTAGCACAATATGAACATCCTGAAGCAGATTCATGATCAGCACATTCCCTTTGGCCTGCTAGAGTGGAGTAAAAGGACAGGGCTGCACTAAAAATGTATGGGCTCATTTGCAGACAAGGCAGTGAGGATATTACAGCTTCTGGCAAGGCAATGAATGATGCAAGGCCAAGAAGGAGCAAACTAGACCACAGTGGAGAAAGAAACTATCTCAGAGCAAGCTTATGCTATTTTCCTGCCCTGACACAGTAGTTTAACAAATCCTCGGCGTGTCAGAAAGAAACAGGCTGAGAAAGGTGACGGGAGGATACCAGAGATGCAGCATTAATTCAGTGTGATCGGTGACTCAGTCCCTGAGTTACTGATTGCCAAACATAACCCTGCACCTTCAGAGGATATGAACACACAGAAAGCTTCAAGAAAAGCAAAGGTACATTAAAAGCATGCATGAGAAAGGCAAACATTGAGAAAATAGGAATGACAGAGAATGGCAAACACAGAGAAGGAAGCAACAGAAATGAAGGCAAATAGCACAGAACGAGCAATGAGTAGAGAGAAAAGTAAACACATACGCAAAAAGTAGTGATTAAAAGAAAGGTTATCCCATAAATCTTTCTGGAGTTTTTCTTGAGCCTCTGAAGAAGCGATTCAGTTGTAACAATGATTTTACAGCATGAAGCCAGAACGGAAATTAAAACCTGCTTTAATTAATAGCTACACAAAATTTGTAACAGTAAATCACAGGCTTCTCTTTTTTACAGTGTTTGTCTTTCGCAGTTGCAGAAAACATTCTGAAAATGCAAATGAAGAAGGGTCAAAATCTATGAAGCACATAAAAAAAACAGGAAAAGATACATTTTTAGGGGGGTTGGGGTTTTGTTTGTTTTTTTTTTTTAATGAAAGTTGGATCGTGACAACACTGAAAATACCGTAACCTTGTTTTGTTATCACTCTACCAACTGTACCAGTTTTACAGATATGCAAATACTTATGCATTACTGATTGACTGATGTGAGAGCAGCAGGGAAATTTCTTTTGAAGTATTCTCTCTGCTCAGGATTACGGGGTTATGGTCAAGATTTAGTTCAGCATGATTTCCCTTTATAAAATTTTGCAGTTTGCACCAACTCTTCTTGTAGTCACTGGAATAAATTTCAGACAGTATAACCCAAAAGAAAAGAAAAATGAGTTTCTCTATTTTTCTAACACAGTGTCAACCTGAAATATGAACAGTGCCTAAAGAAAAGTCATGTTGCATTTCTGAAGGAACTCCCCCACACAGATGTAGGTATTTTCTGTTGTGAAAAATTGGCCATCTGAATTGGCATAGCAAACTTCTAAGTCAGAACTCAAGTTAATGTCTTAAAAAATATTCTTGACAGAAACAAATACATTCAGTTGTTTTGTTGCTTCTTTAAAAAGCATAACAAAGCATCAGGTGACTAGCTGTCCTGCTGAACAGCTAGCTTTGAAAGGTGATTATTTTCCAGGGTCAGTGTTAAGTAATTAAAGATCTCTTTCAAAATTCCCCTGGGATTATTTCTATTGACTTAGAAAGCTATAAATGGGACCCCTGATTCTCCACCTCCTCACCCAGAGGTTCACAGGAGGCTGCAATGTCAATAGAAGTGAAAGGACTTCCCCTGAAACAAACGAGGACACGTGCCAGTTATTAAAGGACTGCATTAGGTAAATCTTTATAGAAAAACATTGGGAGACTTCATAAGTTCTAGCAAACAACAAAGTACCAAAAGGTACTACGTGTCTATTTCTAATAACTAAGCTAGGAACCTACCTAGAACTGCTTCAAAATAAAAGCAAGCAAGCTGCCCTTCTCCTTCCAAACACTAAAGCCTTAGAGATAATGAACCATAATCAAAACTGGTTTGTGTGTTATATTGCAGGCTTTGATTAACTCCGGTTACAGTCACTTCCTACTACACAGTGCCTTGTGCTGCTAGTTCTGCTCTCAAAGCCACAGTCTATGACACCACCAAGGTCATCACAGTTGCTCTGAGTCTGCTCTGGTGCGAAGTGGAATGCCTCAGAAAAAAATGAGGGACTTAAAAAAATTGTGCTCTGAGCTTGGAAGAACTCCACTACAGCAACAAAAACTGCTCTCAGCTGGAACCAAAATCTACTTTCAGCCACAAACGGCAGTCTTTCAGCAGCCTGAACAACACATAGCAAGGTAAGGAACAAAATTCCAATAAGGTAGAAGTGAAACAAAGGTGAAGTTAATCTCCAACAGAGGTGATTAAGAAAGAAATATCCTAAGCTCTTGCAAAGACCAGCGGATTCCGCTCCTTCAGGAGCTGCCATTGCAGTCAGCTAGTGCTAAAATGTCCTTCCTTCCTTCTTTCCTCCCATAAATGGGTGCTGTAGACCATTTTAATTCAAAAAGTCTAATTAGCATATATAGTACAGCAGGTGCTCTAGTAAAATCATAAGCATCTGAATAAAAGCTTAAAGGCCTTGGATTATCTTTTAACACTAGAATAGGAGACTTTAATCAGGTCTAATATGTCTGGCACATACTGAGATTTAATTAGGTTTAGCGGTAGTAATCGTAATGGAAATGCTTGGGTTTGTGGGGTTTGTTTTTTAATTTTTTACGTCAGCAGCAAGACCTGAGGAGAACTCAACTTACTCTTTCAAGGTGATTTCTGTGCTGCCTTGGGGCTCTGAGGATTTATCTTCCTCTGGTCTCTTCTGGTGGCCAAATTCCAGACTGTAGGTGTTACTGTCCATGACTCTGCCTTTCGGATAATTACTTAAATGCATGGGTGTATCATAGCTGGAACATGTTACCAAGTTAAAACTGAAACACAACGTATGTACTGCTGTAAATTAGCATGCAAAGAACCCAATTTGCTTCAGGGAAAGCAAATATCTAAGAAATGGCATCTCAGAAAGGACATGACTGAATCAGGCCCTCCATCATGAACTCTTAGTTAACTCAAAAGCCCCTCTGCCCTGAGGAGCATGTTTTGTGTTTCTTTCTTTATTGCCAGTTGATATATGACCCAGACCCAGAGACTTAAATCCTCTTGGCTTGGGCAAGGATTGCAGAATTATTCCATCAGGTTGCATGTTGTTGTCCTGACAAATCATTAAAGCTGTTCATGACCTGAGGTGCTAATGTAGCTTCTCCACATTTCCAGGAAACCAGTTTGCAATGTATTAATATAGGAAGCGTTTGATCTCAAGTCAAATAACTTCATTTTCCTTCTTAGCCTAAACAACTGTCATTATCCTTCTGCACTGGAGAATCAAAACTTACCAACTTCCTTATTAATAATAAATCTGTACTGCAGCACTGTAGCACCAAAAGCAATCAGCCAAACAAAAGGACAAAAAACAAGCATAGAGGCCAGAAAATATGAATGCAGGGGGGTTGAGCAGAAGGAGATAAGCTACTTCCACACTAAGAACTGACCTCCCAGAAGAGACATTGAGTACTTGCATGATTAGACCAATGAAAGTGATTTCACTTTGGAATGAATTTATGACCCACTTTCAAATCCCTGAAGAAAACAGGGATTTAAAATGGGAAAGCTGAAAAGCCACAACAGCAGCAATGCAAACGTCTGCTCTTTTTCTCAGTCTTATAATAGTGTCATGGCCCTGATATTAAAAAAAACCCCACAGTATGTCAGCAACGTGCTGGAGGCAATGGAAGTTATCAATCAGTAATGTGAAGTGGATTTAAGCAGCTTAATAGAGGGCAAAATTCAATTGATTAATGGTTAGGGAAGTACTCACTGACGTGGAGGTTTCAAGAAATTACAATCTGATTAAAATTCCATTTTAGAAATGAAGGGATATAGGATGCTAATCAGTCTAAACCACAGATTATTAGTGCCAGCTATTTGTAACAGCTGGGTCTATTGTGATAAAAACAAAACGTGACTCAATTTTGGTGAGAGGGGAGATCATTTATTTATTTTGAGAACTAGAGCATGTTAGAGTAAACAACACACATGCACCAAGCTTGCTGGTCTCTGGCTGTCATTTAACACCTGAAAACCCAGTTGTCTTTTTGTCAGCTTTGGTGGGAAAGGGAAAACCTGGATCTCTTTGGTTATCTACAGTAACACAATAAGTTTTTGCAGAGCCACCTTGGGAAGCTCCAGGGTCCTCTACAGGACTTCAGACTAGGGTGTTTGGGGAACAAACAGGGATTTAGAGATCCTACCAGCAAAACAGGCCATAAGAATGTTTCTTTTAGAGATGTTATGGTAAGATAAGATCAGTGTCTATAGTTCTAAAAGGTTTCTTCTCCTTTTTTTCTCCTTATTTTAGGATGAACATCTATTTGGGCTAGGAACTCAAAAACTCAAGGAAACCTTTCAATAACAGTAGCTGAGATCTGCCTCGTTGCACTTATGTCCCCATAAAGTGGCAACCTCATGGGCTTGCTTGAGAAAGAAGAAGATTTAAGGCAGTATTTCTCATCAGCTCCTAAATTAAGCAGACTATTACTGTGCTGCAGTATTTATATCGTGGTTTTAGGAGCCTCAAATTTGAGCTTTTCCAAACCACATTTGTACTGTTTCTGGAATGCAGTGTCTTGTGCTTTCTGTGTTTTCTTTCAGCTCCGCTATTGACAGTATTGGTTTGCTCTGGCATGGCTTCTAGTTATGAATACAAAGAGCTGTGACATTTCAGAAGAAGATGTGTAAAGTCATACTGAAGATTTAAATCCTTTAACTGGAGCCAAACATCTGCTATCAATTGAAGTTGTGAGCACTGATCCAAATTTGGAGTTATTCTGGTGAATTAGGTCAATTTCTAAAGATTTATCAGGACAACCTCTAGGTAAGGAGATTTGGTTTAGTAAGAAAGAGGCAGAATACACGAATAACTCCTACTTTCCATGTATTTGATTCCCCTGACAAGAATGGTGTTTGGCCTTGAAAAAAAGAGATCTCTAAATTATTTCTAAGTACCTACATATGACATTAAAATAGACAAAGGTATTTAGCACTTATTATTTATTATTAACTTATTGAAAATATAAACAGTTCCCTGAGCTTGATGAATGTAAGTTCATTTGTGGGGGATATCAAACATGCAAAAGGAGAATTAAAAACAAACAAACAAATAAAATGCCTAATTTAGGCAATCTTTCACTTCTGGAGCTGACCTCATGCTATGAAGCAGAAAATACCTGGGGCAAAAATGAACATCTGGTAGACTTGAAAAGACTGAATTTTCCTGATGGGCCTGTTGCATTCCTGCACAAAATAAAGAATTTCTTATCTGGACTCCATAGAGCTAACAAATCACTGGGAGAAGGTCAGCAGCTCTTCATAGAATCATAGAATCATAGAATCATAGAATCATAGAATCATAGAATCATAGAATCATAGAATCATAGAATCATAGAATCATAGAATCATAGAATCATAGAATCATAGAATCATAGAATCATAGAATCATAGAATCATAGAATCATAGAATCATAGAATCATAGAATCATAGAATCATAGAATCATAGAATCATAGAATCATAGAATCATAGAATCATAGAATCATAGAATCATAGAATCATAGAATCATAGAATCATAGAATCATAGAATCATAGAATCATAGAATCATAGAATCATAGAATCATAGAATCATAGAATCATAGAATCATAGAATCATAGAATCATAGAATCATAGAATCATAGAATCATAGAATCATAGAATCATAGAATCATAGAATCATAGAATCATAGAATCATAGAATCATAGAATCATAGAATCATAGAATCATAGAATCATAGAATCATAGAATCATAGAATCATAGAATCATAGAATCATAGAATCATAGAATCATAGAATCATAGAATCATAGAATCATAGAATCATAGAATCATAGAATCATAGAATCATAGAATCCTAGGGTTGGAAGGGACCTTAGTAGATCATCTAGTCCAACCCCCTGCCAGAGCAGGGCCACCTTAGAGCAGGTTACACAGGAACGCGTCCAGGCGGGTTTTGAATGTCTCCAGAGACGGAGACTCCACCACCTCCCTGGGCAGCTTGTTCCAGTGCTCTGCCACCCTCAAGGTAAAGAGGGTGCACCTAACACCCTTCAGATGCGCCTAACTTTGCAACTCAAATTTCCAGGTAAAGAACAGTCCTTTTCTGTAAGGGACAACTTATATTCACCTTGTTGCCATGGGAGAGCTTCTGAATGGAGATGTGTCTTGACTTATATCTTGACTTATAAAAAGAATTCAGTCACCCACTGATACAGACACGTGCCAGACCATAAAGACCTACTAGAAATAAAAGTATATGGTAGAGGGTTTTCGGCAGTTAGAGTGGAAGCTGGGTTTTAGTATACATTATTCAATGACACTAGGTGGCAGAGCAGCTGTTTTGAATTAGTTAAAATGGCATCTTCCAAAGCGGTTTGCTGTTATTTTATTTTATCGCATTAGTCTGAAATGGTGTAGACATATATCTATGCTGGCTTTTGATTTTAATGAATTTCTTGGCTGAAGGCTGAAGTCAAAAGTATAAGATGATCAAAATGAATTTTTCGATCTAGTCTAAGGGTAACAAAAGACTAAAAAAAAGAGAACAGAAAGAACTGAAGGACTGTCCAACAGCCATTTGGCCACATCAGCTGAATCTCTGTTCCTTTGACAAAGGAGGATATAAAAGTCGGGGGTCTAAGAGGAGGCGCTGACTTGTGGAACTGGAAGATTTTGGACAAGACACTGAAAGAAAAGTTCAGAGCACTACAGAAAGATGTCAGAAGTTTGGGATTAGAAACAAAGAGTGCCAGGCTTCAAGACATAGAGATGCATCGTTCAGCTCCCAGGGCCTAGACGATGCCATGTGCCTGGGCAGCAGGAGCCCCTTGAGTGCAGTAGGGCCCACGTCTCAGACATGGATTTCTGTGGACCTTTTACTAGCAACACGTTCCCACCATCATCACTGCCAGCAGGCTGGTTCTCACCTCATAGTTATCATCCAATTAACATTAGCATGCTCACATCATAGTTATCATAGCTATCATCAGGATAACTGCTCCTCTCACAAGTCTATATCAAGCCTAAGGCACTTGTCCACCAGGACCTGCTGCAGCTGTTTTCACCCTCCATATCCCAGAGAAGCATGATATGTGCTAACGTGACCGATTGCTCACCCAACATTGCTTAAAACTGCTCACCTGTAAACACAGAAGTTTTACAGGGGTCCTCATGGCAGAGGATGAGATCAGTATTAACCCTCACTGAATTTCTAGGAACACTTACACATTCTCTAAAATAATATAATGTTTTTGAAAAAAAATCTGGAAAGCAATAAAACTGTTCTTGTTACAGCACTGTTCACTCAAGGCTCTGCTTATAACTTACAAAGAAGGAGATGTACTATATCCTTGCTGCCATCAGACACAAGGCAGAAAGACATGACTGCAAGGAACTAGCAACATGATGAGGAGCAGAGACTCCCAGATCCCTGCCCTAGCCACTGGACCATGCTGCTCAGTCTTCATGTTGCAAACCCACTCAAAAGTGGAGCCGTTGGGCCTAAAGTGTGTTCTTCAGAGCCACAAGGCAGACTTCTACATCAAAAAGCACTTCATTTCCATCTCTCCCTCAAATCCAGCCAACCTGGAAATGTTCAACAGAGCCATGTAAATAGCTCAAACAATTTCCCTTCATGACAAAAAAAAAAAAAAAAAAGAATTCAAATGTCCTTGCACCCTCTTTCTGTCTCCTTCCCTCAAAGAAGCAAGTGAGGGTATTTTACTGAAAAGAGAGTTTGCAAGTATACATTTCATAGAATCATAGAATGGTTAGAGTGGGAAAGGACCTTAAAGGTCATCTAGTTCCAACCCCCTGCCATGGGCAGGGACACCTCCCACTAGGCCAGGCTGCTCAAAGCCCCATCCAGCCTGGCCTTGAACACTTCCAGGGACAGAGCATCCACAGCTTCTCTGGGCAACCTGTTCCAGTGCCTCACCACCCTCAGGGTAAAGAATTTCTTCCTGATATCCAATCTAAGTCTATGTCACAGAAAAGATAGAAATAAAATGTGAGCAAGACTGCTTCTACAACACTGTCCCACGAGATGAGGGCTGCCAGGGCTGGCCTTCTGATGTTTTGGGGTCAGATGGAGAATGAGCCAGAGCACAAAGGAGAAAGCAGTTTGCAGAGGGTAATTGCTGTCCTTTGGCCCTGCACATGGGGTTAGGGCCATCACCCTTTCCCCTAGCAAGTGCCGCTGCCAGCAGAGAAGAGGATGTGCTCTGCTGCCAGAACAGACTGCAGACACTCATCTGTAAACACAAGCTGTAAACATCACTTTGCACCTCTGCAAACTGGGCAAAGCCCACAAAGAGGGCTGAAAGAATGAATTAACGAATTCAAAGAGATGCTGGCATGGGAGTTGCTATGGAAGCAAACGGAAATATTTTTAGACTGTTCTTGCATCACATATTCTCCCACACAGAAACTCCCATTGCCTCAAATTACCCTTGGCGAGGAGTGAGAGAGGAGCGTCTCCTCACTTCATCATCCTTTCTGCCTATTTTCTGAGCTGGTAGCGAGCCCATGTTGGACTTACATTGCAATCCCCCGAGAACCTGAAAGTTATTAAAAGACAGAAAGTGATACATGGCTGTTATACAGAGAAGGCATGAATTTTTTTTGTATTTTGAAATCCATGGCTGACTTCTGCACACTTCTGTAATGAACGTTCATTTGTTTCATTCTTCTGGAAGCACACCTGACATAATATTGACTCAGATACAGAGATCTCCTGTGCAAGGAAAAAAAGTGCATTAGTGAAGTTATATGCATTATGCAGAAGACATAAACAGGAACATGTTTGTGCATAACTGGATGATTCCCTAGGGAGTAATTAGCATTTTGGCAGAGCAGCTTGCAACTATTTCTGTTCTTCTGCCAGAGAAATTTGATGGGGAGGAGTCTGTTTTGGTTACTAAAAAACAATTTATTGTATAATATTTTAGTATAGCTACCAGATACATTTCAAGGTAGATAAGCTAGCCAACTTTGATATTATCTTTCTACCAGTGACCTCCTCCCTCATATTCTCTTGCCAGTTTTAGTGACAGTTCTAAGATAAAATGTGAATCAGAAATAAAGAGTACTGCTAATGGAAGGTCTTTCTGAAGAATTGCTCCATTCTTGAAAACCTACATTTTTAAGCAAACATGTTATTTTCCCCTTAATGTTGTCACGCAATAACATTGATTCAGAGTAGCATTAGGGAAAACACTCTTTCAGGACTGGCAAATATCGTACTCAGAGGAAAGGACTCCTACAGTATCTCCAAGCCAGCGGGTTGTGGGGCTGTACAAAGGCACACATACAGTTGCCAGACTGCAGATAAGGATCACTTTCACAGAGCCTCTTCAGCAAGTCGCAGGATGGTGGAGAGAGAGCCCGAGATGTCCGGTTTGCACAAGTTCCTCTTTATAGTCACGCTAAGAAATGCTACGCCTCAGATCAGACTTCCCACAGCAGACATTTCTTCCTAGATCCAGTGCAGCGTGTTGAGAGGGTGCCACCAAGCACCCCCATGCAGCTGGGGGTAGGCGTTCTCAAAGCCTTAATGTTTGTTTTTACAACGGACTTCTTTAGCCAAAGAGGGGAGCAGTGAAATAAATGTCATATGCCATGAAGCGAATGGAGGATCCCACACTTGTTCTTTTCATCCTCCAGCTGTACGTCATAACCAGCCCTTTTTCCCCATCCCACAGGAGACAGAGGAGATGCTGAAGCAGCACACAGGCGCCTGCAATTTCTGTGTTTCCTAAGAGATTGGGAAGGCTCCTGACAGCCCTTCCATACCGACAGAAGTACCACCACCCACCCCGCCAACGACAGTGAGAAATACCAGAGCAGCAGGCTGAAAGTGGAGGATCAGTTCCAGCAACAAACAGGCTGCACTGGAAGAAAACCCCTTGGGAGCCCTGTGACGAGGGGCAAGCGAGGTTCAGGAAGAGAGCTGCTGATAGATGTCCAGTGAGACCAGTCCCATCCATTCATCTGTCAGGAGACTTCAGTTGTTTACCATGGCCTCATCCTCATCGTGTCAACCAGTGTGCTTTATTAATAGGGTGAATTAGCTCGCAGCTCTCAATAAATTACTGGCTGACATTATGTTTTGGCTGCTTTTGATTTGATATAAGGAGGGAGATGCAACAGTAATCACTGAAAGGAGTGGATATCACCATCCATCGCATGACAAGGTGATTAATGGTACTGCTTTGACCTCTCTGCCAGTTAGCCCTAGACAGGAAACAGAAAAGCAGCTTCTCTCTGCAGCCCTCCCTGGGCCAAACCTTCTCCAGAGCTGCCTCTATGCATGAGGGGAAGGAGGCCTGATGTGGCCTCCATTGCTGGAAGGAGGGAGAGCGAATGGGCTCCACCTCAGTATCAAAGATCTTGCCCAAGGGAGCAGAAGTCTTTAAAGCTTTCCTCTACCTTTGTAGGAAGGAGAAATGTTTAGAAAGGGATGGTTTGTACCTGGTGCCTCTTGTACTTTACAATTCTGAAGCATGGTGTACAAATCTGGGGCTACATTTTTTAAATGCAAATGGCTTTCAGTTTGAAAGCAGGTTTTAGGGTTACTCATATGGTACATGCTGCCTTTCCAGGGAGGATTTGCGAAAACACGTGGAAAGCTTTACACCGCCTCTCCCTGCATATTAGTGAAAATGTGTTCCTCTGCTCAAGTCCTCTTTTTCAACAGGCTATTTCCTCCCTCAAGTTCTAATGGTTACACCTCCCCTCACTGTTTTATGAATCTTAATATTTTCTCTTCCAATTACACTTTAAAAGCAGAGCTAAATCCCCTTTATGCAGCTTAGGAAAAGCCCACTACCCTGTGTCACAGGCTTAGGAGAGGCAGAGTTCCCACCACGTTGAGCCATGTTTGCAGAAAATATCCAGCAGTCCATCTCGCCTCACTGAAGGTGGAAAGCATGAAACCCAGATGGGCAAAAGAGTTTTCTTTGTAGCAACTTGAGACATCAATTATCAGTCCAAAACCAAGACAGGATAATGGGCATAGTAATTCAAGACTGGTTGGTAGGCCAGGGGGAGAGGGACAAGAAACAAAAGAAAACCAGAGGAGATGGTTCTGCAACATGACAAGCTTGGCTTGGATGCTGGGAACATGAGAGATCTGAAGCAGTGAGACTGATCTGGAGAACAAATAGATTCAAATGAGTGGTTTAGCAGTGACAGGGAAGGGAGCCCCCAGCAAAAAAAGGATTTTATCAAAACTCTCAAAAATTTTGCAGCAGTAAAGAACATCAGTGACTTCAGCAAGTGATGATGTTTTATTCTGCAGACACCTGGGTTGGGCAAGGGCCGCTTGGATGATTAATCAGGTGAGAAACTTAATCTACCTACTTAGGCCATGGAAGCTGGGAACACTGTAGTACTGCCAAGGATAGTTTTGCTGCGTAAAGTGTTTGTTCAACTCAGAAAAAGGCTGCATTGTTCTAGAAATAAAGAGCATATTGTCCGGCACTCTGCTGTACTACTCCATTATACCTTTCTCACAGCCACATCATGGAAATAAAAATGGATCCTGCCTGGGAGGTATTTGTCCTCAAAACACCCCAGGGAGAAAGGGAAGAGCCCCTTGAGATACGGGATGTGTGACAGAGCGCAACATAGAGCGGCAGTGTCCATTCCTGGGGCTAAATCCTTGCCTCCCTGGTAGGGTGTTTGTGCTGGCAAGAGGCAGCACAAATCACCTCAGGTAAGTAAGGTCACCTCAGGTAAGTAAAGCAGGACATGGGTTTGCATCTGCTAATCACATCATGGACATTTACTCAGTTCCTTCTGTGTCCCATATCTAATGCAGGTGGGACAAAGCCCCAACAAAACTGCCCTCACTGAAGGAGCACAGTGTGGTGGAAGCTGTAGTGTGCATAAATCATCATCTGATATCCATGTTTCCAGTGCAAGCCCTGCAGCTCTGTCGTCGAAGGACAAGACTGGGGTGATGTGGGAGGCACACTGGGTTCTGCCTGTGCTCAGCTGGCCCATGGTTACCCAGGGACAGCATGAAGTGTGGCAGCAACAGGGGTAGGGTAGAAAACCAAGGCCTCATCTTCCTCATTGTAACGTGGTCCAAATAATTCTACTTGCACTACATTATTTTAAACAATGTTAGGCTTTGGTGGGGTTTTTGGTGATGGATGAAGAATGCAGGTAGAACAAATAGGGCTGGGATATGCATTCTACAAAGTGTTTTAGCAGAGAAGGATCAGCTGTGCCCATGCAGGCAGAAAAGAAAGAAGTAAGATAGTAAGACATAAGAAATACGAATTTTCTGGCTTCAAATGATGGCCATTGCAATAAAAAACTTTTGCCTTGCTTACTGCTAGCTCTCTTCCCAGCTGGCTCTGTCATAATTGCTTTCTCCATTCACCTCATCAGTCACTGGGTAGTAGGTATTATATCAAATAAAACTGTCTGCAGTGGAAGACCCAGACTCTTCTGGTTTTATTGTTGTGAGGAAGTTAGTGTCAGTAATGGTTCATTACCCAGTTTATCTGCCTCAGTGATCTTTCCTTGACTGAAGTGAAAACTTTCATTATAAACTTTCAGTTTTATTCCTTCACCTTAGTATCATGTGCTGAAAAGGACTCCGTGGCTGTTACAGACATTCAAAGGTAGATCTCATTAAAGATACTGTTAACCATTCTTAAGAATAGGACAGTGATTGAGAAACGTTGCTTCACCTTACAGGCTTTTAAAAATCTCTCTTCTACGTTGATGTTAGAAATGGATTTCTCCCCATCATAGATGATGGTCGTAACATTGTTTTGTTGCCTATTGTACATATGTTCCTAGTTAAACCAAAGCATACACACATTTTTATATTATGTCAAACTGATAAATAAGGCATTTAGGGCAACATTCAGACCATCCAAGCTGGGATTGCATCACAGTTTTGGCATATTGATCCTAAACAGCAGATGTGGAAAACCTTCACACTGGCACTGCTTTACATCAGTCACGTTTACAACTCCCAGGAGGACTCCAGACTAAGCCTTGGAGGTCTCAGGAGCACCACAAGCTTTAGCCACTCGGGTGCAATTACCTACCCGTGATGAGTCTGGCACTCACTCTAGCATTTAGGCAAAACCTGTGATCCCTGAGGAGGTACCTTCTGTGTGGACTTAGGCTGGTGTCATGACACTGAACCCCAGAGCTACACTTAATCTGAGTAGCATTCCCATCATACTCAGCAGACATCTAGTCATATAGGCAATAGATGCAGGAGAGCTAATCAAAATTTGACACTCACAGATGGACTGAGTTACCCAAATGTAGATGGCTGGTGCTGTTTTGGTTGCTGTGGGATATCCTCCTTGGCCTTTAGCTGCCATTCCAGGAGATAAGGATCTCCTGTAAGTCATTTCGTTTCTTCCAGCCCTTTGCAGACATTTCAGATGCTCTGAGGATCCCAAGCGGCTTTGTGTGGGCAACTGAATTGCAGCCCTAATGGTTGGTTCGCCGAGTATCTCTCTCAGCTCCAACGAGACTGGACTGATTAGATCTACCCTGACCATAATGGGACTGTAGATGCAGCTACTTAAATCTTGAACTGAACTCACCACCTCATCAACAAAAACAAGTGCTGATGGCAATATCCACTTGTACTTAATTAATTATTGGTGAGTACAGTCATTCAGGGAACTGGAGACTTGATGCGAAGCTTTATCTAAACCCAGGAGACAGACTCATAGCCTCTATATCTTAAGAGTGTACCCAAACTACTATGCTATGTACTACCCCAAGGGCAGGACTGACATCTCCCTCCTCTTAGGCTGAAGAGCCCTGTGCAGCTTGGGGAAATAGTAGTAAAGTATGTAAAAAGGATCCTGTCTGTGAGGTGTTGCAGCCATGGCTGCATAGGATCTGTCTCATGGATTTTTCTTTCCCCATGACTTTATAAAGTAAAGACACGGGGCCAGGTCCATCTTTGAAAGCTGGATAGAGGTCTCAACCAGCAGGTTACACAGCCAAGTTCCTGTCTCAGTTATACACTTGTTGATCCCGTGGATCCATCACATAATCACAGACTCATACAATGTCTTTATTCATGTATTTCACTTTTAGGCAGAATGTCAGTGTCTGCATGTGTCACAGACCATTATGTTTTACCTGTAACAAGGCCAATAATTTGGGCTTGATTAAAATTTATCTTTTCAGAAAGACATGCAGAGCAGATAACTTATAGCTTCTCCTGGAAGCCTCTTTTGAAGATTAACGTCATACTCTACTCATTGTTAAGAAATATGTGCTCTCTTTTTTTTTGTTTGAATTTGTTCCGCTTCAGCTTCAAAATATCTGTTCTTGTTATGTTTTTGTCTTGTAGATTCAGTAACCTTTTAGCAACCAATTTTTCCATGCTGGTTCTGATAGCCATAATTGAGACATCTCTTAATCTGCTTTTTTGGTAAACTGATTTGTCATTTCTCAGTACTTAGTGCAACTCAGTCTTCCTACCTCTGAATGGCTCCTGAACACTTTTCCAATGTTCTTAACTGATTTTTGAACTACAATTATCAGATTTGCATCTGTTCTCAGCAAGGGTGTATGAAAAGGTTAAATCATGATAGCTCGTTTATACATCAGACATTAGCTGAAGTGTTGCACAGGGAGCTCATCTGGAGCAGTTTGTTGTTCTTTTTGCCTCTCTAGCACCCGTTCCCTTGCCCAGGAGTGGACACTTCTGAGCCTGAGAGAAGAGAAAGGAAAGAGAAGCCCTCTTTTACGTGAGGCTGGTCTACATGTCTCTTAGGAAAAGGAACAGCAAGGGCTGGCAGTGGTGGGCACTGGAGAGCTGGAGTCCAGAAGATCACGCAGCAAAAACAAGCAAATAGTTTGTTCCAGAGCTGACTATAATTTTAAGAGCTGGTTGAACTGAATGGTTTCTGACACAGCTCTGCCTCCTTGTTCCTCTGGTTTTAAAATAAAGAAGAAGGAGGATTACAGAGTGGTATTGCCATTATCAGCCCCCATGCTACGGCTGCTAACAGGGAGTTAGCTGATGAAGTGTATTTGATGTACTTGATGAAGTGGCAGCACAGGCTAATGAAATTATTGTTCACTCAGGCATGTGAACATTTTGACTATAATCCCAGCTCTGACTGTTCTTCTGCTTCCAAAAGTAACTTAAACATAATATATTTCAGTTTCCCCAGTATCCTTTCCCTCCTTTTTATCTAACTGTGTAAAGCCAGGACTTAGAGGTATCACATCTTTTCATAAAGAACCCTGAACCCACTTGTAATCCCTAGGGGTTATTTTCACCTCTTTCCTATTCTCTTGGCTCAGCAGTGACAATGGAATTAGGTGCAACATTTCTGCCTAATTCCTGTGGGTAAATGTTCGTTCTATATCCAAATTTCCTCCTGGCCTCACATCCAAGTATAGGACAGACCCATAATTCCTTATCCTCTGGCTACTTGTCTCTAGGAATAGCTCCAGTTAGTAAATATTGTATTCACCCTGACATCTAAAATGCCACCAGCTTCTTTGATGTGCTACTGTGGGGACAAAAATGGCAGGAATGTAAGAATCATTACAGTGTAAGTTAAATGTCGTGCTTTCTAGAACAGGCACTTCATGCAGCTGCCGAAATAGCTCTGCTGAAAAGCAGACTAGCATACCAATTTCCAGATTTTCAGGTCTTACATTGTGCATACCAACGCATTTGTAAATTCATTCTCACTTATGCAACTGCATTATTATACATGCAAAATCTGAATTTATTTCAAAAAAGACACTTAAAACTTCTTTTTAAATAATCCAACCATGTAACTCTATAGGAAGGTCACAAAGGTCATAAAGGTTATGGATTTTAATTTTTGCCTGTATAGGACAGAATAAAAATTTGCTATTTTACACCATACACTATGAACAAAGTTAATTTTCTTCAAGGGTTTAATATATCAGACTTGAGTTTCATGTCTTATTATGTCATCGGGCTCCCAAAATACAATTTTTTTCCTTTGAATTACAGCAGTGCTTCAATTATTCTGATTACTATACTTATAGAGAGGGGAAAAAGAAGGAACAAGGTTAGTTTTACTAGACTCAAGTCACCCACTTGGTGTCATGCCAACAGCCACAATAACACTTTGGGTAGGAATGGGTCTTAAAGCATCACACTTGCCAATTTTTCATTGTAAAAATACAGGCAGTATTAATAGCTACTAGCATTTCCGGCATTACACTTGACTTCTGGAAGGGGATCCCCTGCCACATTCCAGAATTGACGCTGGGGACAGCCGCCTTTGCAAGCGCCAACTGAATTCCTGCAGGGAAGGGCCCGCATCCAACATCCCATCTATCAAGCAGAAGGCAGATAGAATTAGCTGTAGGATAGAGAATAGATGTCAGAAAATCTTGAAATCAGCATGGCATTCTATTGATGACAGAGAAGGAAGATATGAAAAGAAGAAGAAAAAGAAGCAATCTCTTGGTTTGTATGTAAACAATAATTTTGTAGATTTTTACATTTTTATTAAAAAAATGAATGAAGATTCAAAGTCAAAGAAGAAAAAGAAAGAAAACAATATGTATTTTAAATGTCTTCTGCCTCTGGCCAACAAAGTCATTCTCCTTGTTCCTTCCCAAGTCTTGCATGTTTGTATTTTTACACGTCTATTTATGGTTAGAGCAGTCTAATGTAACATTAAAAGAATTAATCTTATCGCCACTGAGGAAGTACTGGAAGATAAAATCAGGATTGCTCTTTGATCATTAAATGGCTTTAGAATTCTGCACATAAACAGATCTCTCCCTTATCAAATGTCAGAGACACAGTTATGGCTGCTTGTGAAAGATATCTTTTTTCCTGCTCAAACATACATACACAGATCTTCACATGCACCACATGCCCTTTTATTCTCAAGGCTTTTCTCAGCTAGATAAATTGGTTGTATTCGTAGGGAGTGGGAGGGAAATTTGGGGGTTTGTTTTCTGTAGGGAAGGGAAGAAAGAAGAGTCATATAGGGGCAAATTAAAGGAAGGGTCTGTGTGTCATACGAAGGTGCTCGTAATCTTGGAGCACAGCTACCTAGCTGCAGGAAAGTATTCTCACATTCACAGTATACACCATGTTCAAATATTTGGGGGGGGGAAGAAGTAAAGCATTACCATAATGATATGCAAGTAAATCCATAAACAAACATGGAAATGTTTTGGGTGATGTTGATATGCATAATGAATATGCTAGTTAGGATGCATTTTAGGACACAACACACATTGACTATATATGTGTAGTCATACTTAAGGGAGGCATCTTTGTGATTCCCTATAATCAGCCCCGGGCTGGGGCTGGGCCACGGTGCATCTAAGACCAGCGTGGAAGGTTGGCTGGGAGAGCGGGTCACAGCAGCATCGAGGGCTTTGTGGAGGATGGAAATGGGGGTGGAAGCCAGAAGCCAGGGATGGGAGTCTCAGTGTAGGTTACAGCATCAACATAACCAATGCTTACTTTGTGGGTTTTTTCTCTCTCTGTTCAATTATCAGCAGCCATTATGAAGTTACATTAATAACCCCAGTAGAAATCTGTAAAAATGGCTTGGACTGAATGGTGGCAGGTCAAGTAGAAAAGCGGGCAGAGGGACTCACAAATCATCTCTTCTGCATCAGCCCCTGTGATTCAGGCTCGCTGCTCACTACTGCTCACTGCCTGGCATGGTAACTAAGAGAAAAGCTTGTTTCAGTGAATGAGAAAAACATTTGGGCTGAAATGTAGTTATAAAAAAAAGATTATTATTTGTTGCTTTTCTATAAATTTGTGCTTGTCCTAGAGCCCAGCATTCCCCTCACTCCTTCTCAGCCTCTCAACAAACGTGTTTTCTGTGTCTGTTTTGCAATGGAGTATTTCAGAACCCGATCACAAGCTCCATAATGTGCTGAGGAACACTCAGCCTTAACACGCCCTAACAGGAGGATGCAAAAATTAATTGCTAGTCTTTCCTCAAGAAAGATTAAAACAAACTATTAACTTAAAGTTTTAGACTTTTTTTTATTATTATTTCAATTCCTTTGTGGGTTTTTTTTTGCCAGGAAAATGCTTTCTTTTCAGGCAGTGCATTTACTGAACTGAAGCATGTACATGAAGTTGAGTAGACCTCTAGAGTCAATAAATTAATCAATGGGAGGAAGTACTTTCACAGCTGGTGTCTCTATGTACCATCATATGTACATGCAGACATACACACACACTGCTATCGCTCAGTAAAGGCTCCTAGAAAATTAAAGAGGCTGCATAAAACCCTGGTAAAATTTCCTCCATTTTCTGGCAACAGAACAACAATATCTTTTCTTTTTTTTCTGGGGAAGGCATGCGTGCCCACAACACTGCTAATCTGAATAAAGCTGGCAGACGGCAGCAGGATCTAGCTCAACACAGAGCCCGGGAGTGGGGCACGGAAGAACAGGTCAACTTAGAAGTGACACTTCCCAGCGTGTGCACAGCACATTGAGGTGCTTATGCCAAATCTACGTACAAAATGAAGTCAGTGGAATTACACTGGGGAAGAATTTAGCCTCATAACTTTACTGATCTATTTCCTACAATTCTCTTAAGTATTCACTTGCTTCCTGCTAATTATTTTTGCATTACTTTATAGAAGGTTAGTGTCTGCCACATGGGGCTTTTGTAAAATGTTCTTTAATCATTGTCACTCAAAGTAATTTAAGTTTCTGAATGAGTTTATACAGTAGTAAAGAAGCTGTTAGAGAAAAGGCTACAGTTCTGGTCTTATGAGTTATTAAAGTAAAGCCAGTACTTTCCATACAAATCTCCTTAGCAATATTTTGTAAAAGTTCATGCCAAGCTGAGTTTGTGCTTTGGTGAAGTTAATGGAGCTCCCCAGGCATTTGTAGCAGTCTGGTCTGGATGGGTCTAAGTACATATGTGAGGAAAAAAAAATGTTCACACCAGGAAATAAGCTTGTAAAAGATAGTTTCAATTTTTAGTTCTGACCTCCGAAACTCTCTTTCTTTATCTCATATCATAGGTTTTCCTACTTATAGGCAGAATTAAGCATGCATCTTGTCTCCAGGAACCTTCTATTCTTAATTAGGGTAAGGAGTAGGACTAGGGTATTTTGAAAATATGTAAAAGTATAAAGTTGTCTGCAAATCTCAGAAAGATTAGCCTCCATTGGAGCAAAACAGTTTGTTGCTGGTTGCACCTGGTACCTGGACCAGTTTCTGCAAATGTTAGCAGAACAAATGTCTAAGTCATTCTTTTCATATCTTACTTAGACATTAAGTGCAAGATCTATTTACTTCAAGTACCCTATATTAGGTGTAACATGGTTCAGCAAATGCCTGAAAAAATATGAACAGTCTCAGCTTCTCTGCTTTCACCTGCATGTAGCCTTCTCAGAGTAACTTGCTCTTTTCTGAGCCATCTCCTCTGTGCATTAATACTAGAGTTTTCCAGATTCCTTCCAAACTACTCCAAATATTACACTTACTTAAACTAGCAAACCCATAACAAAAAAATAAACAGCATCTTCTGTGTCATTTCTGAGCATGGCGAGGCCAGGCTCAGGATACCATGAAGTCAGACTTCTTCCATTCCTATTCTAGTGCTTTTTCAGCATTTCAACCTTTCTGAAAGATGTTAAGATATGGTTCTGTGATTGCTCCCAGTGCTGGGTAGTTGGTTTTACCAGTAAATTCAACCAAGCCATCAGACATTAGCTCTGAAACAAATCAAATGAGAGAGCGGGAAAAAGAAACAGATGGTTCTTGCTACCTTGCTCGTGCCATCCTTGTAAATCATCCAAAAGGTACCTTAATTTTGTATGGCTACTTCTCTGCTTAAGTTTAAGTATCTGCTTATGTAAATTCTGTATTTAGTTGGAGGCCTGCTATGTTTGCCGTGACCAGGCAAACCATACCTTGCCATTACAATTCAGTGTTCTTTTTTGTATCTGTTCCAGCAAAACTGTCACAGCCACAATGACAGCTGTGATTGCACAAGACATTTCAGTATCTGAGCCACAGCCTGAATGGAGGCCAGCTGACCTCCAAGCTTCTTTTCCAAAGGCTGCATTGCTCTGATTCAAACAGCATCTCTCTGCGGATTATCTGGCATCAATTTATAATTTACCCCACTAGACACCAGTCCCTTGAGTTTTATTTCCCAATCAGATAATTATTCCATTCAGCTCCTCTAAAATATTCTCTGCTGCTTTGAAACAGGAGAGGCTGGCTCATAGTCTTTAAGCTCTGTTCATGCAGCTGAGAGGAATGACTCATACTGCCAATGTGGATTTACTCATTAGGTCTGTTGTGCTAGTAGATGCTCTGGGGAAGCTGACGGTGACCAAATATTTCCTTTTTATCAGTGCAGCTATTTCTCTCTCATCTTGATACAGAGCAGCTCTGGTTGTCACTGGTGTGCACTGCAATCTTATCAGATCTGCCGTCTCTTTCTTTCCTCCTTTGCTCATGAAAAGTTACTCCGCTGACTTTCTCAAAGTACATTATCAGTGCTATTTCACAACCCCATCACTTTAATTGCCAAATGCATAAAAAACATTTTGGTCTCAAAGGAGATAAAAAATATTCAGAGGTGAAATGAGTAACACCCGCATGTTTTAAAAGATCTTCGTGTACAGTCTTCGTTTTGTCCTTTGATATGACTTTCAAAATTAATTCCAGTCCCAATCTCTCAAATCATTTGCTGACTAAGATCCACAAAACCGCAAAATAATTGGCAAGTTTAACTCTTCAAATCATACCTTATGCATGTGTGGAGCTGAAAAAGCTTTGCCATGCCTTTCACTCCTTTTTGTCTTCATCTCACAGCAATGAGGAGAAAAACTTACCAGTGAGGAAGTCAAGGACTGATTTTGTGCTAGGCTCCATGTTCACCAAAATAATCTGCTGTCACTGGGATCCCAGAGCAAGCACAGTCTGACACTAGGGGCTTGACTTGGTGCTCCACATGAGAATCTGTGGTGTCCCAGCCATCATGTTGCAAAGTTTAGGCTGGTTTTATGCTGCTTCTCTCAGAAAACGCAAGTGTATCTATTCAGTTCATCAAATTATTAGACATGATTAAGTCAAATGATTTCTCTCATGAGTAATTACTCACGAGTTAATAGTCAATGAATAATAATTGATCATCAATTCCGTTTCTTCCAGGTTAGGTGGGGAACCATTTTGAAGAACAAAGTAACACTGCTCTGTAGGTAAAGGTACGAGGATCTCAGTAGCAGCACGTTGCTTTTAGATAGTGAGTTTTAATAGCAAGGTTGTCTGTGGGTAAGAAAAGAATTGACAAAAAAAGATAAAGTACTACCTAATTACTTCAGAAAGCTGCCTGGTATTAAGATTTCAGTACATCAAATAAACAAGAAGATCATTTATATCAAACGGAAGGGGGTTTAGCATGAGGAAGGATTGAACGTTCCATTTCATAAAAGTGCACAATACCTTTGTACAGAAATTAGAAGTATCTAGTCTTATGGCAAGTAATATGCTCTATAACAAGCCTTCCAAAAGTCAAGCAGCAACCTCATTTATTTTTTTCCTCTGGAGCAGGAGAAAAATGCTACAGAAAAAAATTGATTTTTTAATGAGCAGTTTTTAATTTTCTTTCCTTGTCTTTTCACCAGGATAGATCTGGAGTAAGTATAGTGATCTCTTTCATGTTCTTTATTTCTTTTAAATGAACCCAGTCTTCCACAATGCTTAATCTAGAGAAGCCTCCGGCATTTATGAAACTAGACCATGTTTCCTCCCTCCATGGCTCAGTCATTACCGTTACACACTGCTTGCAAATTCGTAGAGAAAAGTCTGTCTGTGCAAAGGAAATGTGCACAGGGCTTATATGTCTGTTTTTCTTCTCCACTCTGCCCCTACGCCAATACTTCAGAGAATGTGAGTGATGATTTTCATTTTAACTACCTGGCTTCGTACTTGTCGTCAAATACAGAACACAGCTCTTGTGATCTGCACTTGGGAGGCAGGTAGACATCAACATTACAAGTTGCTCAATTATCCTTCTTCAATCAGCACTTCTCAGGGTCCTTGGGCTACAGATCCTTTTGGGGTTTGGAACCTTCCCAAGTGAGCAAAGCTGCAGTTACAATTTTCTGGGGTTGTGCTTCTGGACTCTATTGTATGGCCACCAGTCTGGAATAAAATGAACAGCACTATTGCACATGGACTGTCTTAAAACTTTCATTCATAGGTGACTTGGGCTTGGACTGATTAGAGGAGCTGGAAGCCCTTAAAATCTTGTTAACCAAAAGTTTGGAATTCTTTTTCTCTCAGTGGAGATCCTTTAGTAACAAAATGCTTGACTCCCCTTGCCACACATTCATTGAAAGAGATTTACTCTAATAAGCTTGTCTGGTTTCCTTTAGCAACTCATTATAACAACTGAACACTTCCATAAAATCACAGAAGAGAGGTCTGCTATGGATTTTGAGAATACGTCTTCAGTGCTAAGTAACAGAGAGCCAAGGAGGAACCTTGAACACTGGAGCTCTGATTGTCCACACTGCTTTATTGTTCAGTCCCTGCAGCTAGTTTTCTTCAAGACAAATCTGCTATAGAAGGGGCAGGACATGAGCCAGTCCATGTGATTTTGTCTCAGGGCCAGGAATCAGCCCTGAGGCCAATTAGACATAGCCTGAAAGGTTATAGAGCCATCTTTTCTTCTCAAAATAGAAAATATCATCACGCAGTAATTTGTTCTGTTTCTATATGAACCAAATCTAATCAATGAGCTTTGTGGGCTGAACACTCCAGGGCTGTGCTCTGCCCAGCAGCTTTCACCATTTCTGAATTTTGCTCTGCTCCCACTGACATTAACAATTCCTCATTGTCACAAACCAGCATAGACAACTTGCTGCCACCCCTCCCAAGTTTCATGTTATAGTATTCCAGTAAATCCACAGGGAAATATTCATTTGCACCAGTTACAAGATTCTAGTGAGTATACTAGTGTTAGCTTGTATACAGTTTTCATCTTCTGAGACTAACAGATGCATCTTCTCCAGCCTCAGGATAGAAAACCAGTGCTTCCCTATCAAGACAGCCCTAATTGTAAGGGGCTGTAATGCCAGCTGTCCGCATAGACAGCAACCCACATCTCTCCACTGGAATGATTAGAAAAATCATTCAATAAAGTACTCTCAAAATTCATCCTGGACTGTGATCCTTGGAAACCCCTTGGGAATGTAGGAGGTAACACCTAGCAGGAATCCTTGCAACATATTTGTAGCCGATGAATTATAGCAGAGTAAGCTTGTCTTAGATGATGATATGTGGAATCAGTACTGCGAGGCATCAGTGACACTAATTTCTCAGTTAGACCACTCAACGTCTCAGTCAGGCTTTACAAAATTAAATGAGGGCAGAACTTGGCCTTGTAATTCTATCCCCTAAGCTGAAACAGAAGCTCCAATTACGACCAGTACTATTAATATTGCTACCCTCATTCAAGACATCCAGCCACTAAGGGACAAAGCAATTACAATTCATTGCTAAGGTAAATCAGATACCTTCATATAACAACTCAAAAAAGCAAATATTCTCAACTATGCAACAGTGCATTTTTTACTTTTCCCTCTTCTTGACTGCTACTGAGGCAGAGAAAAATTGGAAAAGTCCAAAGACTGATAGTCATTGAGTTTATTTTCCTAAAAGCAGTGAGGGTTTTTGCAATATTTTATGGGTTCTGGGCCTGACTTTCAGAAGCATTAGGTGATTGTACCTCCTGTTCTACTCAGTGTAAGCCATTGCTGCTCAGCTTGTCTTGAAAGCAGGTCTTCAGTCAAACTTGTGCTGTATCAGGCTTCTGGAAACTTTAGCATCCGTTTTGTTACAAAGAAAAAGACATAGGAAATTGAGTATGTACGTATGTATGGACATGGATTTTTTATTTCAGATTTGCCATCTTCTTTCCTATTTTATAATATTTTTTCTAATGCAAACAACTTACAGGAATAAAACAAGAGGATAAAGCACATAAAGCATGGTAACTTTTGGACTAAGATAAATGTGCACAGTCAAATGAAGGAACGTTTCACTTCTGTCTTCACAGCAGACAGAAGTTCCCAGAGCAGGCAAGATCACTATGCAGGAATCGTAGCTGCAGATTCAGCCCCAAGTCCCTACTGTTTTCCAGGCCTGTGAGGCAATGGGAGGAACAGTTTTACTCTGTTGACAAGGTAAAACCCAGGAGCAGAAAGAGATTTAGTCTCCTGTCCCCAGCACTCTCATAGCATCAGTTCCCAGACTCCAGATTGCTGTTCTCACCAGGTTAGTAGTCCAAACACCAAAAGCTACCTTTGTGTTCTGTCTGTGAAGTGCCGTGAGACAGTGTTCAACAGCCTCCTCCTCCTCCTCCTCCTCCTCCTCCTCCTCTATATTTATCCACAGAAGTCTTGTGGATGTCCCAGGACGCATCTCAGCTGTTTGTGCAACACTCAAAGCCCCCGTTGTTACAAAAGAGACTTTTTCAGTTCCTCTCAGCTGGCTGCTACGCTATGGGCCTTCAAATCAAGAGCAGATTCGTCTTGGGTTCCTCTTATTCTTTTTAATGTGCCTTTTCCCTAGAGATGCCTCCCCGCCCCACATTTAAATTTCCTTTCCTCTTTTGCCAGTGTTATGCATTAGATATTTGGCACAGCTGTGATAGAGATTTTCTCCCTCCTAACCTCAGCCTGTCTTTTTTTCCTGAATGAAAGTAGACTTCAGAGCACCCGCCCCACGTGGCCGATCTCTCTGAGTTACACCTGCACCTCACCCAGAACACAAGGAATCATGAACAAAACAGCTCGGAAAATACCAACGAGTAATTTAGAATATCATTAATAAATTACCCAAGAAAGTATGGCACTGCTAGGGGGTGCCAGCTTCTTCCTGCTCATGTAACAGCAAAAAGTGTACCTGACATGTGAGTATACAGGAGTGCAGTGCTGGTTCTTGTAATGGATTTCTCTGGATCACATCTTTCTGTTTTGCAAACTATTCTTTAGACAATTCTGACATTTTTATTCCTTTTTTTCTTTTTTAACTTGCAGAACTTGGAAAACATGATGTCCTGATCATCTTTTTCAAGTCTCCCATCTCCAACAAGAGGCAATCGACATTTACAGAACACTTTGTTTAAGAAGTTACTCCCCTCTTCTTTCTCCAATTGTGGGAGGCTGAAGGAAAAAGAGTAGGAGTTGTTGGAGGCAAAGTAAGGCTCAGACAAGAAGAGCCTGAGGCAATAGTGGCAGCCACTGTATCATATCTCACCATGATGTCATTGCCCGTCTGACAAATACGACACCTCCACAGCATTTCCATAACCAAACACTTCAGGATCATTTCAGACAGCTGCTGAAAACACTTTGTCAATACCTAAATTTCAGGATTTCTTACCCATAGCACATTGATTTTTCTTGTCCCTTGCCTTCATGTGCTTGCAAAAACCAAAACATATAATGCTTGGTTTTGGTGGACTCTGCAAATGTGTTTCCATCTTTGCTGTGGTTATTATGGTATTTTGCTTTGAAAATGTGATCTGCGTTATTATTGATGCTTATTCTTTGTTTTTGAGGACATTCCCACTGCCTTCACTCATATGGAACAAGGTACAACCATGTTGTCTCCTGGCAGTATATAAAATTAAGCATTTATAATGTGAACTGACCGAGCTGCCAATGTATAAGAGAAAGAATGTAGGTCCCATTTTCCATCTGGGGAATTGAGGTGGCAGAAAATTGATTTAACCAAAGTGGAGTTGAAGCCTGACAATATTTTTCTTAAACAGTAAGATGAACGCAGTGTTTTAATTACAGCTGCACAGATAGATTATATTAGTTTGGCATATGCCATGTGCTTTATTGAGGAGGTAGAAGGCATAAACATGCCTTGAGGGCTCTGCCACCAAAATCCCAACTTCTGGAGGTTAATACTGAAACAGACTGACTTGACTAAAATTAAGGGGTCCCAGCAAGGGTACGTGTCCACTCGTGCTGCAGGAACCAGGCCTTAGGGGGACAGCTCAGCATAAATTATACGGGAAATCAGGGTCAGCAGGCAATGAACGTGCAGCACTGCTTAGGGATGTGGTAAATGATCTGCAGCAGCTGCAAACTGGAAACTGGAGAAAAATAGTGTAAATACTAGCTTTTCAGAAAAGAAGTACCTTAAGGTGGATTTTTTCAAGAGGACAAAATTTAGATTTGGGTTTCCAACTTCTCTTGTACCTAGGAGCAGATGAGCAGCACAGCTGGCTAGAGGGCTTTTCTTGATGTTTATAAGGTAATAAAAATTCATTGGGTGTGTTTGATGTTTCATGTTAGTGTCTTGGTGTTTGCATTGGAGATATCCAAATCTTGCAAGTCTGGAGCCAAATATTATCTGTATGAAATCTTTGTCTCACTACTACATCCTCCCTTGCAACATCATTCACATGTAGTTCTTCTGTTGCCAAATTCTTCAAAACTCTAAGTAACATCCCTTTCACTGACTCTCAGCCAAAACAAGTAACTGAATGCTTGCTGTGTTTCTTGGATTCAGGTTATAAACTGCCATACAATGCTACTGGTTACATTTACTTCAGTTCTCCCACTTCCCCTTAACCTCTCATATGGGCCAAACTTCCCCTCCTTCTCTGCTGCCTTCCCTTTCTCCTCAGGGTGAATAGCAGCATATGTCTCAGCAAAACACAAACCCACCTGTTTTTAAGCACTGTTTGTCACACTTCCTCCCCCAAACTCAACGTCCCAAAGCCCACATGCTCTATGTAAAGGTTGTAAGATAGAATCTAGTATTGTTTTGAATGGCCAGTCAAGGATCTAGGCTGTCTTTTTTCCAGCGGGAGGGATGGAGATACATTATGGGTGAGGTGACTGGCATTAAAAAAAAAAAATAAATTATCCTCCAAAAAAAGTCTAAAATTGACCAACTCAAATAATACAGGAGTTGAGGAGAAATGGAGAATAAATCAAAGGCCACTGCAGTAAATGACAAGTTTTCCATTGACTAAAAAGCATTTGATCAAGCCTTAAGAGTACAGAACAAACTCCATTTTTAGAAAAGAAAAAGTAAGTATGGTTTAATGAGACTCAAGATGTAGAAATTTTCCAGAGATAAAAAAGAAATCAAGCAGTGTGGTTTTTTTCTGGGATGGACACCAGAGCAGTGACAGTCCAGCAGAGCAGGGTCAGCTCAGGAGAAAAGCTCACCAGTGACCAGTATCATTTACTCAGGAGGCTGGGTCTTGTGCGGTCAATATGTTAAAACTGACTACAAAATATCATGAATCTCAGTGACTGCAGCATGTCCTAAGAAAGATCAATTTCTAGGACCTTCTCATAGGAAACTATCAGTGATAGAGACCTCTACAAAAAGATCCAGCTAAGGAGAAACCTCTTCCTGCTAGCTGTTTAAGGGACAAGCAAGTACCAAAGAAGTAGATGAGGAGGTAAAGAGAGGAAAGAACCAGTCTTGGAGCATGGCAGCAAAAAACTCCATTGTAGAAAGGAATGTATGGGTGCAGATGAGCAGTTTATCTCTGCAGATATGCCTGAAATAACCACCAGTGCTAGCATCATCACAGCTCCCTTCGGTTTTAAATACTGTGAAATAAAGCAGTGTATTTTTTTTCTCCAGAAATATGGCTACTATAGATTAGCAAACCAGTATGGGAATTATACTGTTGATAAAGGCAAAAAATAGACACTTGTCAAACACTGGCTCCAGAAAAAAGAAAACACATTTTTAGAAATCTCTTCACTTAGAAGGTAGAAATTTGGATTAGATATGTTAAGGCATAGACTGAATCTGCTGGGATTGTAAATGCCTCTGCTCTTCAAGTTCCTAATGGTCCATGCATGCGTTACACACAGAACACATCTCTGAGATTAGGCCTATGAGCCCTCATTTTTGGAGCAGAGATAATATATAAAACTTTCAGGATATGATGAGATGATATTTCAATCATACTTTGCAGTGGTGTAAATGATTGTAAGAGGACTAAAGCTGTGACAAGCACGGCTGAGGCAAGATAAACCTGAAAGATTTGTGAAAAAGCCACCTGTGTAGGGAATTCATACTGAGCTTAGTGTTAGTGAGCTGAATGTGTTATCACCCAAGCTCTAACCTTTCTAAGTACGCGTATATAGAACACAGCCTACAAATATACAGATTTTAATGCTGTCTGTGGCTTTTTAGATAACTTTAAATGCACCTTGAAAGATGCAGCTTCAAACATGCTAAATCCAAACTCTTTTAAAATTCTGTTTGATGCAACCATATCCGTAGACTGCTACAGAGCTGTTATACCTGTATTAGCCTGACAACTTTCATGCTTCAAAAATTTAACTATTTTATGAGAAATGTGGGCTGAGTTTGGTCACATCTAGAGAAAAGCATGCAGATGAAAGAGCAAGTAATGCATCACGAATCATTCCTTCAATGACTGTAAGTTGTTTTTTTCCTGTTTGCCAGTCATTGGGGAGCACTCCCCGTCTGTCTGCAATTCTGAGGGTTCACCGCATGGTTTATATGGACACATCTCGCTCTGTAGATAATCTGCTAGGAGACCACTTCAGCATTATTCACTGTGTACTATTCGTGGTAAGCAACATGTCATTTAGGCTATACAGTTTTGTTTGTACTATTTGGTTGTGCAACTGCAGTGCTGAAGTAATGAGTGATGAACATACTTCCCGGATGAAGTTTCACATGAATGACTGTTCATGGTAACTGCCATAAGACTTTCATGATTTACTTATGTTTTCCATGAATGTATAGTCATCCAAACAATAAATTTAATAACAAGAAGAACAAACTTGTTCTGCAGATTCCTAGAAACAGATCCAGGTCAAGAGTTCCCTGAGCTCTAAGCCTTTTTCAGATANCCGAAAAACAAAAAGCCAACAAAAAACCAAGCCAAACTTGATTAAACTATTGTTTGTTTTTATGCAGTCCACACAGGAATGGAAGTTTGTGAAGAAAAAGGTGGAGGACAGGAGATCCTGGGTTTTAAAACCAGCTCCAACAAGAGTTTCTGTGACTGTTGATCAATTACGTGTTATGACTCAGTTTCCCTGTCAATGTACTGAGAGTGTTTGTTTCCTTCGAGCAAATAATGGGCAAAAAATAACTTCTCTGATAAAGCTTTTACTTGTGAAATATCTGTCATCTGTTTGCAGTTTACTCACACTATTAAACTTGTGCCTCACTTTTTTTTTTAACTGTGGAGGGAACACAACGTTTCCTTTAGAAGGCTTTGTGGTCAAAGGTGTTGTATAACCACCAGTTATTTATTATGAAATGAATGTGCTCTTGTTCAAGTGAATTCCAGCATGAATATCATATGACAGGGCTGAGAGGAAGCTTGTTTATTCTATAGACCAAAGTAGTATTTGTCTTAATAAAATGATAACATTGTTCATTTATCTTTAGAGAACTGATCTGATATGTCTCTTGGTTAAGCTTTAGGGCCAGATTTTTCAACCCTGATTCACCTTGCCAGCTATTTATTCCTGTGAATAGTCCTACATAAAGTTCAGATCACACTGTGCGTGAAAGAAAGAAAGGTACAGCTTATGTCTTAGCCTCTATTCTGGGCAGCCCTCAGTCTACTAACGACATTGGCTGTGAATACAACTGAAATAATCTAGGCAGTAATGTTCTTACACTGGAAATCATGTAACATTAGCCAAAAGAAAAAACAATTAGATTTAATTAAACTAGGATATGAGAAAGAGTCAACGGGGATTCTTCCTCTTGAAGATAAAATGTTTCAAGGTGACCCTAGCAGAAGTTTACATACCGATAGCTTGAAGCAAAGGATGGATAAATTATGAAAATAATCTAAGTATTTAGAAAACTAGAGGAAATAAGAAAGTAATAACATTGGAGTCCTTTTGCAATGAGAGTGAGCTACAGCACCTTCTCCATTCCTCAAAGCATCTTTTCTCTGTGGAACAAGAAAAGATTAGAAAGAAACACACTAGCATGTGTATAGTAAAATGTACTTTTCTTATTAAAGTGTTTCGTGTTCTGCCACTAATGGTCATGCAAGAAGATCTTTGTGGAAAACTGTACCCATAGTGCTTAAACGAATGAGTTTCATTCAGCAAATATTGAACATGATATGGGTCCAAGGGCCATGGCAATCACCACAACAGTTAAGAAATGACATTTTTTATGAAGTCATGGCATGCACGTCACAAAGACGTGGCATACATGATATCTGAAACATGTTTCCACCTTTCTCTGAGAAGTCATGTCCAGACCAGTGCTTGGGCGAAGACATGAAATTAGCTTGACCAACAAGGTCTAGGTCATGTAGCAGATCTGCGTTAAGTCTAGATCTAAAGTGGTTTTTTCCATGCACAACCTGCAAACTCATCACCCTTAACACTATCTGTTATTGAATTCACAATAATAACCACAGCTGCCAGGTGCTCTTACCCTCAAATCAAATTCAAATAAGATAGACAAGAAATATATAAAGCCATTAAGCAAAGCAATCAGGTAGAAAGCTGGTGTGATCTTTCATAGGGGAATGTTTGGTTTTGAATTTTAAAGTTTGATACATGAATGTCTCAACTCTTTCTGTCTCCTGCACACACATGCAACATACAGCTCCAGTTTCACGTTATGAAAACACCACTCTGACAGCCTGAAGGCCAGTCCCGGCATTATTTTCGACTGAAAAAAGCCCCCAGACAAAGCAATTATTTTGCTTTGCAATTACTTTTCTTTGAAATTATTTTGCAATTATTTGTCCCCCACAGCATCTCCACCAGAGCAGCCCTATTTTGTTTAGCATTACAGGTGTAGCCAAAATTTCTCTACCCCCTATTTTGACATGGACTGCCTACTAAACAGTGACTACAATAGAAATAAACATTAAATCTGAATGATTTATAACATTAGTGCCAACTCATTCTTTGAGGAATATCTGCATGCTACTGCAACCCCTTGCATGTAGCACTTAGCCAGAGGCAAGATTCACTATGAGTATTTACAGCACTTCAACACAAACTGAGGCTTGTGATTTTTAGTTCTGGAGGGCCCAACTTCAGTTCTCTGCATTTTGGCCAATGGGAGACTGCTGTGTTGTAAATCCACCTGGAAAGTTATGACTACACAGTGACACAGTCATGACAGCGACTATAATTCTAAGCCTGAATGCTGTTAGCAAGCTTCCCTTCCTTCACTGCTGCATTTTTAATGCCTGAGCTAACTAAGATTATTTGAATTGCTTCAACCACGTAAAATATTTATGCTGCCACGGAAGTCTTAAGGTCATAAAGAAATTGCTACTAATAGAAGCAATGTATTACCAGAGTCAGTGTTTGTGACTCTTAACTTTTTCCTGTTACATGACTACATGACTCACCCCATTCAGTTATTTAGAAGTGAATATTTTTTAAAAGAACTTACTTCCTCACGGAAAGGACTCTTTGCTTAGGTACAATCTCAGTAAAACAGATCCAAGAAATTGAATTGGGGGAATGAAACAAAAAGGAAAGTATAAAGACTGAGTCCTGTACTGCTATTTTTAGGCATTCAGTATTGCACTGTACTATCTGTCAGAGAAAGCCAGGGGAAAGACAGCAAATGCAAGAATGAGCATTCAAAATACGTTCAACACCTGACCTGGAAACTTGGTTTCTAAAATAGCTGAGGCCAGAAACATCTCCACACTTAAAATGGGGAGCATCTGAGCAGAAGCTGCTGTTTGCTTTACTGCGCTGGTTTGGAGGGGAAAGGAGAGGCCTGCCTCCTGGTGCAGACCCGTGTTTCCTAGTGCTCCCCTAGCTCTGAACTGGATCAAACCTAAATCCCAAACCACGCAAGCAGAAACCTGGAAGAGTACAGGCTCTAAATCTGGATCTCTTGTTTGCATTTTGTACAGGTTTCTAAGTCCAGGAAAGAACAGGAGAGTGAGAGTAGCTTTAGATCAGAATAACACTACAAATTAAATTAGCATAACAAATCTTTCTGATGCATTTCAGGGTACTTAACCTCGGTTCCCTACTTCAGCTCTCTGCCTCCAGCTCCCCAGCTCAGCAAGGAGGGGACAGCAGTGTCACCCTGCTCTGCACCCCACTGGCAGACACCAGGGTGCCAACCAAACAGGAGGAGGAAACACATCTTGCGATCACAGGAGACACGGTTCAGCAAAGCCCCTAAAAGCTGTGTGTGAGCAGAAGCAGCTGCTGTGCAGGGAAGCCCAGGCAGTGAACCGCTGGGAAGCAGGAGCTGCTAGCAGGTCAGATGTTGCCCCAACAGGAGGTTTCACAAGGGCAGCCAAGCATCAAGTCATAGCTGTGTGTGCATGTTATCAAGGAGGAGGGGTTCATGCCTTGGGGTATCCCTTTACAAAGGTATTTTCATGTGCCTACTGTAGGTACTGTGTCTGGCTAAGGCACTACTTTTCATGCAAACATTTCCACAGATCAGGGGTCAGTACTGGAACTGGTGCTGTTTAACAGTGAGGGCACCCTCAGCAAGTTTGCCGATGACACCAAGATGCTGCGTGGTGTGGTCAACATGCTGGAGGGAAGGGAGGTCATCCAAAGGGACCTGGACAGGCTTGAGAAGTGGGCCTATGAAAACTTCATGAAGTTCAACCCGGCCAAGTGCAAGGTCCTGCATGTGAGTCGTGGCAATACCAAGCACAAACACAGGCTGGGCAGAGAATGGATTGAGAGGAGCCCTGAGGAGAAGGACTTGGGGGTGTTGATTGATGAGCAGCTCAACATGAGCCAGAGATATGCACTCACAGCCCAGAAAGCCAGCCACATCCTGGGCTGCATCCAAAGAAACCTGGCCAGCAGGTCAAGGGAGGTGATTTTGCCCCTCTACTTCACTCTCATGAGACCCCACCTGGAGTATTGCGTCCAGCTCTGGGTCCCCCAACATAAGGACATGGACCTGTTGGAGCAAGTCTAGAGTAGGGCCAAAATGATCACAGGGCTGGAGCATCTATCCTATGAGGACAGGCTCACACCTATGGGAAGGTGGAGTGCGCAGCTTCTAGGACAATCACATGCAGTAGGAAGGATTGTAATGAAGTGAGATTTCTAGAGCTAGAGGTAACAGCAGCAGAGAAAACCTAGAGGTAACAGGGGTCTCTACAGTTTGTAAGCTGCATCTAACTCTGGAATTGTTGCAGCACAGTCCCTGTGGTGGAGTTGCACTGGATGACTGCCAGTGACTGTACTGGTGCTGTTGGCACCGTGATTCCCCCTTTGCAGGAGAAAATGATTAGTAAGAGCTACTGAGCCCAGCATATTCAATGTAATGCATCCACAAAGGCATTTTGGGAAGTCATGGTCAGGTCCCATCTGGGAGCACTTTCACGTCCTTTGGGTCTCTGAAATAAGCAGCATGTGGCTTGCAGCCTCCATGTTCTGCAACAGCAGTCCTGCCTGATTACAAGAAGCAAACATTCGATGTTATGTACTGGGAAATGCCAATCTGCATTACCAACAAGTTACTCAAAATCCATGCCAGATGTTAACAGCTGTGTGCCCAGAGGAGCCGTGAGGAGCCATGGCCATGGCTGTGGTCACAGAAAATCATGTGGTGAGCATCTGTGTGTTTAGCGACTGACCTTTCTGTCCCACATGTAACCAGGATCATGCAGAAGAGAGTATCCTAGTATATGAGTATCTTACGTCTGGAGCACAGGCCCTAGCTGGTTTACAGAAAGCAGCTCTGTTGATAGCCAGGGTCAGTTAATGTCAGAGTTGACACTAAAGGAGAGGGACTCCTTTGCCATGAATGCTCCCTCTGACCTGCCTGGGGCATGTTCCCAGCAGCACTGGAGATTTTCTGCAAGTATCTGTGAGGCTGTGACCAAGTTGGTGTCCATCAGAGCTTCAGTGGTGTATGACAACACCACTCACATTCTCAGCAGTTATCTGCTGCCACGCTTGTCCACATATGTTTAAAGTGTCCTTGGGCTTCATATGTACAGCTGCACGTGAGCTACTGCTGATCCTGCTGCAAAGCTCTTCAGTGGCAGTTTATTCAGGGCAGGTTAAGTATTTGCACAGCAGGACACACGGTCTAACTGACTGCTTTCCTTCCTACCCATACATTTTTCTCCTCTCACCTTAAGCCTCTGTTCATTTCATTTGGAGCAGCCTACTTCTGTCTTACAAACTTTTTGAAAAACCAAAGAGAAAACCCCCTTCATGTTAGCTGGATTGTTTTCATAAACATAACTTTTGGTATTAATTTTAAGATTTTACTCTAAATTTGTTTGCCACTGTCTGCATACTGTCTTTTCTGCAATTAATGTTAGATGCTCTAATCCATCCTATCATTTAATTTAAGGATACGTGGTTTTGTGTGACACATTCACAAAGCACAGCTGTATTATATCTAAATCTGCCGAGGCTCAAAGTCTAAAGAACCACAGTGTCTTTTAGTTAAAAACCATCTGGCTTACCCAGCAGAGATATTTTTGTAGTGTCTTTTTAAAATTTTGTTCTCTATGTTTGCTTTTTAAGTGGTATCATGAAATGAAATGTCATCATTTCTCTATACATCATAGCTCATCAGTAAAAATCAATTTCTCGTCATAAAACTTGAAATTGGACCAAAAGTCCTAAAAGATTTTGGAGCACTTAAAATATCCAAAACATTTGAATGAATTTCCAGCATCACTTGTTATTAATGAAGGTTTATTTTTACCAGAGAAATAAAGTGACTTCTGATCGTCATTGTATAGTAAACCTTGCTAATTTCAAAAAGTAGAAAAACTATTTTTCAAGAAGCAGCTGAAGAATGCAAAATATGGTACTGTTTTGTTCACTCTTTTTCAAAATCAAAATGAAATTTTGAAAATTTTGATTCTACAATATGTAACTTCCACTTACAGAGTTAAACTAGTCATGGCAAAGACACTATCCCTCAGTGCCGACAATATTTCATCATTTGAAATCTGTTTCCTATGAAAGATTTCTAGGCTCCAAAATGTGGTGCATCAGCTAAAACTCTCAATGTTGACGACTTTTTAGATAGTCTGACACAAGGCATTTGCCACATTATAAACACCTTATAAATGTTGGTCTGTTAGGCTCTGCTTAGCTTTATCTAACAGTGGAAGCCAGCATGGAAATATTTAAGCTATTAGATTTTAAAAGTCTGTAGTATAAGAGATAGTTCATAGCATAATTTTTCCCTGATGGCACTGTTCTTTTTAATGAGTGTGTATGTGGTGCAACCCACCCGGCCATGAACCCCAGCCTGGCTTGCAATGTTTGTGCTGCTGGAACAGAAAGGACTGTGTGCCCACAGGTGATCTCAGAGGGGTGAGCGCCACAGCCGTCCAACGCGCCCAGCCCTGCAAATGAAACACATTAACCAGGTCTGACTGTGCTTCCTTCCGTGCCTTGCAGAATATATAATATTTATGATTAAGCTTTGTAAATGAAAATCAGAGCAGTTTCTGTGCTCGTTCAAGCTGCACGGTCTTATTCTGGGTGATTCATTCATTGAGTCAGGCAGCCATGCATGCAGTCATTCATAAGTAATGCCACGCTTCCCTTCAGCATGCAACAATCATTTACCTCCCTGCTGCCTTTCAGTGTTTGTTCAGCAAACACGCCAGGCTAGAGAGTTCCTATTTCAAGCTTTACCTTTATTTTTAAAGAAACAGTGTTATCCAAATGCATGCATACAGGGTGCTGAGCAGAGATGTTGGTAAGAAATGGCTGCAACCCATAGTACCCCTCCCCAAAAGATTGTCTTTACTTACCATCTGAGAAAAGAGGCTTGTACTTACAAGCCAGATTGCAGCTCCTTTTACGCTCATGCCTTGCCACAAGTAGGCCTGTAAAAATATACCCATTTTAGCATTCACCAGGACTCCTAAAAGAGGACTGATAGCTCACCCTAGCCTCATGGAATAAAACCGGGAGCACCAGGATTAAATTTTCCATTATCAGCAATTTTTTGCTAATTTCAGCAACTAACAGGAAATAAAAAACATACAGAAAAACCACAGACCAAGGAAGAGCTTTTGACCTGTGCATTTTTAAGGAGCCATGAAGAATGAAGATCTGGCCAGAGCTGCAGATTGGGCAATAATATGTGCTTGATTTTTTGAAAATCATAATGTAGGGGTTTGCCTCATTCAGCCTTACACAAACAAAAGTGAGGCACTTAGTCTAAGCTAATAATTTTAGTACCCTCCCCACTTAGAGAGCTGGAAAGAGAATGAGTTTACATGGAATGAAAGCACTATGTGACACTGCCTATATGATCGCTGAGTCTTCTGGCACTAGCTAATTTCTGTTTATAGTGAAACTGCAAGGTCAATGCAAGTAAATACCGGCAAATATAGGGTTCATGGCAACCATCACAACTAACAAAATCCAGAGTGCAGACATACTTCAAGTGAAGCAAAAGGGTTAGGCAGCATGGGTGCCTCCTCCCCATTTTGGGAGAAGAGATTTTTTGGGGTTTTTTTTTTTCCTCATTTTCTTCTGAGCTGAACACATTCCAGTTGGGAAAGCTGGCCTTAAACAATGTTTTATTTTGTGCGAATACACAGGAAAAAAGGAACTGAAAGTTAAAAAGATTTCTGGGTGTGACATGTTCATACATCCCAAACATCTGGGACATCACAATTAGAAACCCTTTGTGGACGTATTTTCATTAGTCACAAAAAAGACAACTCATTTTTTCCTGTTTTCTCAAGATTTCAAAGCTCTACACTGTATCCTTAAACATAAATCATTAAATCATGTTTCAAGCTTAAGGAATTTTATGCTTTGAAACTCTTTTGAAGTTGGCAGATGATTCTATTTTTCTGTTTTGCTTTTTTAATTTTGGTTCTTAAAAAAGGAACTTCAGTTTATCTTCCATTATTGTTCTCTTTTATAGCTCATCAAAGGACACCCTTATGAAAAGGTACATATTCATGCTAAAGAATAATGTTTTGGAACACTGCTGTATTTTGAAATCCTTGGTAACAGCAGAGCTTTAAAAACACCTGTTTAGATTATTCACTTTTTAATTGAACCTTCAAGGAAATTAATTTTTTTTCTTTGAATTTTTGATTCTTTACTTTTTGATGTATCTAACATATTGCACCAGAAAAGCAGTAATATTTGTCCACATTTTTCTGCTGTCTTTTAAGTTCTGAAAAAAATTAAGAATTTCCTGTGTTCAGGATACTGTATGGCCATTATTCCAGGTAGCAGTCTGTTGCTGATTGTAACAGTTTATAAGAAAGAAAAATGCATTTGCAGAGAATACAGGCATTGCCATATTATGGATTTACTGAAGTGTCTGGCTGAGAATAATTTTTAAAGAAAAAATGAATTTTCCACTAAGCCACAAATTCTATAGAGTGTCTGGCTAATGCAGAAAATGTTGATTGTTTGTCAAAAGAATTGAACACCCCAAAATGCGAAATACTTTGGTTATAGTACTTAGAGTTTTGAGTCAAATTTCAAGTAATTAAATGAAATATACATGCTAGAGCTGTAAATGGTTCATTTTTGGTTTAAAATATTTCAGCCTGACTTTGTGTGAGTAAAAAATGAGAGCAGCAGCCCTCCATTGTTATGAATATACGGCACCCAGCTCTTTGAAAGATCATACTACAGTCTGATACACAATGAAACAAATTAAGGGATGGATCAAAACTGGAAAGCTGTGCATGGGGTAAGAGAAAGACAAGCCTCGTAGTGTAGCCGTGAACGTGGGATTCTGCTGGACTTGTTTGGACTCGAGATTTATGATGCCACATACTTTCTATAAACTTCTCTGGACTCTGACTGCTTATATGGACAAGCATTAGAATCCATTATACTTGACCATAACTGATTGTCCAGGAAACAGGGCAAAACTTGATGCACAGCGGTGGTATGTTTAATTCAGTAATACTATTACATTATATAAAGTGATAAATGCTACAGTAAATGCAGTAGCGCCTTTTCTGGCCAATACATTGCACGCAGCCTAGACACTTCTCTACATAGCTGGGTACGGATCTACAGTTAGAGTATGGAATGTAACTTCTTCCTGATTAAATGATATTTGTAAAACAAATATTAACCTGACAGAGTTTGGGTGTACCGATTTTACATACTTACCAGATGAGAGAGGCTAATGTTCTCTCCGTGCTTAAGGCAGAACTATGGAAAGAGTAGCAGAAGCACAATCAACTCCCAGTGTCCTTCCTGATGTTACTTAACACCACAATTATTATTGTTAGTACAAAGCAGCATAAGCTGCTCTCAAGTGAGGCTGGATCACTCTGGCATAGGAAAAACTGAACAAGATTTAGGTCCTCCTAAAAGAACTCAGAGCTATAAAAGGCAAAAATTTGGACATTTTATAATTATCTAGATTTTTCAGATGAGGAAATGAGGCAAACAAACATAAAGTCTGAATCAGCTCTAGGAACTGAACCCAGATCCTATGATTTCACTAAATCGCTGTTTGGGTTTGGCACTCATGTAGGCCAATGCAGTAACTCCTACCATTACCATTTTCTTTTTCTGCTTCATTTGTATTGCCTTTGTTCACCTTTCTGAAACCTCAGCAGTGCCTCACTCCTTCTGTTTTGACCTTGTGCTCTTTGTAGTGTGGATGGCTGAGGAGAAGTTGCGGCCGAGTTAGCTGAATGTGAATCTTCTGCTTTTTTTACATAAGAGAGAAGGAGCCTGTCATGACTGAAACATATAAACAACCAGTATTTCCTTCCTCACAAAGGACCTGCTCTTCTTTCTGAGGCAAATTGCATTGTCTACACTAACTTCACGTCTGAAAGAAAATCTCTGCTTTCCATGAAGTTAAGTCCTGGAAACACCGAACTCATCTACAAGGTAAATCTTTAGCAGGATTTTGCTGATGAGAACCACTGACTATTAAAACCATTCTAACTTGTTAGCTTGTCTTTGTACTGCAATGCATGTCCCTTTATTAATTCTCAAAAAATCTCAGGTTGCAAATCTTGTGGAGCAGATGTTGTTGTAGGATTATTACTCTGGACAGCACAGGGGGCATCATATCCTCTTTCTAAGCCTGACCACAACAAAGAGAATGAATAATCACCAGTATGAGTCGACAGAATGAGCACGTTTCATACACCAACCCCCCTAGAAACACCAACAGCTCAGTCATCAACTCGCCGCTCATCGAGGCATTTCCAAATAACAACTCCTCTAAGAACCAGGATATTATGGGTTGAATGGCATTTCTGCTCTACTTTTCTCTTTCACTTTCAATCCATTCAGGCACCTTGAAGCCACATATAGAAGCTGCAGTGACACTCACTGGAGAAGCCTGAGCTGATTACTTTCTGCTTCATGGGCTGCTGAGAGTCCAGGCACCAGATTCTTTATGGTACTGATTACGCTTGCATTTTAGCCCATTAAGTACTGCATATCTGCTGAGCTATCCAAATTTTATTCAGAAAGCTAAAAACTTGTGCCATCATCAAGCACTCTGCAGATGCCCCAGATATTACAGCAGCACAATCAGTCTACTGTTTAGAGAACTTTGTTCCTGTCTCTGTGAATTATGGGGTGTCACATCATGGCATGTGTCGCTAAAGTAGGAGATAACCCAACATGACATGACATAATGGGATACAGCCCGTGGGTGCAGGGAGAGGGATGGGAAGGGAAATACAACTAGATCCATATCTGATGAAAAATCAGTGACCAAAAATTTAGACAAGCAGTTCCTTGTATCTTACTAGATTATTCAAAGAAAGAACCAATTTGTTTTGCACAGTGACCTAAAAGCAAAGTAATTTGATTATGTGTCTGTAAAAAATTAGACTCAAAATCTTTATTTGTATGTCAAATAGCTCATAACTTCTGCTGATACAAAAGATGTCCCACTTTGTCAGCATTAGCAACCTCTGTTAATTGAAACATTCTACAAAAGCTCTACAGTTTCACCAGAGTGTGGAATACACCAGGGATGAGTTTCAAAACCCATAGGTTTCTGTGAAAACATGTGTATGATTTCCTGTCGATCACATCTCTTCCCACTCCTCCCAGCCTTGAAGCTCCTTGGCAGCAAAAGGCTCCCAAGATCCACCATTCCGCTCTAAGTTCAGAGCTCCTCTTGCCTTTAGGGATAATTTTGGTACTTGTGGTTCTCATCCCAGGCAGATCAGAACTAAACGTCAGAGTGCTGGAATCATTTGTTGAATGGCTTTACCTTTCTCCAAACAACTCTATTCAAATGTTATAGGAAGAAAAAAACTAACTGCAGAACTGCTGTTGCAATGGCACTTAAAATGAATTTCTTGGGAGACATTTAGGGTTCAGTCACACACCAGGCTCCTGTCCCTCTTTTTGTCTCTTCGCTTTTACCTAAGTACTCTCAGCAGCCAGCAGCAAGAAGGAGTCCCTCAAGAGAGGCATACATTAGCCTGCAGCCTTACTGTTCTCCAGGGAGAAGTACTTTCCCAGTCCTAGAATAATTGTTTTTAATTGCAAAACATCCTCTGCCTAAATAAAAATAAGACTCCCCTTGGCAGAATCAGGCAGGCCAATGATTATTTATTACTTGCAATTCCATTACACGTAGGAACTCAGTCATGAATCAGAATCCCAAGGGCCATCTTGCTACATATAGATGAATCTAAATGTACTGTTTCTTATCCTTCCATTTTTGACTGTTTTTCGCTAAGTGGGTCATTGTATTAGAGAAATGGGCACAGACAGCAAAGAACACTGGAAAGCTGTTCCCTACAAAGTGTTTGTCTTCTATTAACGTGGTATTTGTCCCATTGAGTGTTTTTGATCAATATGTATAGGGTTCGTTTCTGAGAGCAGAGAAAGGGAATTGAAGAAACATTTCAAATGACTGAGAAGCTTTCAGAGAACAGAGAACAAAAAAGAATATTTCACCTGCTAATTAGAAAATATGTTATATCCTGTAACCTTACTGGATGCAAAAGTTTATGTTCTTATCAGGTACAATCCTTATTTCAACTCTGGATTTTGTATTTTCTGAGAAAATTTTGGAACAAAAAATCAGGATTCTCTTCCATGATTTATCATGTCCCTGGTACACAAGCTTTTCTTGCAGCTGTTCACTTGTTTCTGGAAGGTAACTCAGAACAGAAGCGCTATGTGGTGGTATGTCCCTGTACATTTTAAAAAGACCTTTTCTTCTCTGCTCCAAACCTGCCAGTTCCATCGGGTGCACACAAGAAGGGTTTGTTCTAGTTCCATGTCTAACTGTATCTCTGCTATCTCTACAGTAACAGAAAAATCTCTTCCCAAACACCGAGTGCCTCCAGAAAAAGAGTTTGATCACTGTACTCTTTCCCTGCAATCTAAATGTTTATAAAATCAGTCCAATAGGCCTCCAAAGTCTCTCTGGAAGGGCACTGCCTGATGACTCATACTCATGTTACAGATGAGAACTAAGATGGAACAAAATCAGCAACTCACCACATCTTCACTGAGTTGGCAGAAAACTTGGAAATCATAGCTCTGGATATGAAAAACCATAGGCGAAAAAGCAAAGTAAATCTCCCTACTCCCTGCAGACAACCAACTCCACTCAACTTTGAGAAATTATTAATGGAAGTCTTCCTAGACAGAAGTTAAAAATATATTTTAAAGAATAAGTGGTAAGCTCAGTATTTTATGCTGCCTGGGCTAACCTTACCCTCCTTAACTTTCCTGTTGTATGAATGTTTATAGTAGACATCAGCTCTGTTTTTCTATATTTTCCCATCTATTTGCCTGTTGCTATGTGAACCTTTGCTGTGTTTTGAAATGATGATTCAGACAGGTCAACCAGATGTTCCTTCAGGGCTGATTTTTCAGCCTGGGAGAGCAGGGGATGAATTTTGTCCTGTGTCCCTGAATACATTTCCATCCTTCCTTAGACACCGTCCCTCCAATGGTGAGGAAAGATTTTCTCCTCCCAACAAGCATCTGAAACTGGACACAGAACAGGGAGGATAAGGAATGAATTTTCTCTGATGCCTCACCTGCATGTATTGCTCACAGGCCCAGGTACATACAGCTCTCCAAATTTGGAGTCAAGAAAGGAGTTTCTTATTGCTTCAAGTTCTTTGGGAGTTTGTGAAGAGAGTAAATTAATTTGCCTTTTTATACAGCATGGTTAACCAGCTGTTATGATCTGGGCATTTTTAAAATTATACCCTTTTTTCAGCACTAGTGACATCAATTTCTTGTATCTTCAGACAGTGGCAAATCTGGTAGGTTGGTTTGTTTGGTTGGGTTTTGAGAACTTAGGCATTTGATCTGACTAATGCTTTCATAGGAATGGGAAGTGCTGTGTTAGATCAGATGAAAGTGGTACTGGGTGAAACTCCAGTATTCTGTTCCCAGCAGTGGCCCACAGTGGATGAGGATACCAGGCAAGTAGGTCTTGTAGGTTCTCACAAGTAGGTGAGAATACAAGGAAAGGATAAGTGTGTGTAGAGATATTACCCCACAACACTTCTCCAGCCTGCAGAAAAGTACCATGCAGGGACTTCTTTTACCAGAAACACTGGTCCCCATATTTCCTAACGACCCAGTCTCACTGGATTATTATTTAATGTACTGGGTGGATCCAATCCCATCTTGAATATCCCTAACACATCCACAAGTGGCAAGGAAGTCTTACAGTGCATATGGAGAAGAAATTTAGCAAATTAGATCATCTTTAGTAGTTTCTTGAATTTAAAAGATTTGAAACTTTTTCAGGTTACTATTAATTGGCATCTTATATCATCCCTAACAACAAGGACAAAAGTTTAGTGCCAGCAGAATTTGTTACATTCCATTTTTGCTTTAATAAATAAAGAACTCTTCTGTATCTGCATTTTCTCTGTAAAGTAGTACAGAGAAGCAAAGGCTACAAGCCATCTAAGCTTACATACGTACTGTATTTTTTGCTTTTCACATTATCATTACAACATAATATAAGCAAACCATTTCCCCACTCTTTTCATTTGGTCACATGCAGATTTTGAATGGACTTTTCTTGGATTGCTTAGAGGAAATTCTTGTTAAACAGGATGTGCCTCTTCCTCAGGGTGACAGGTTATATACAGAGATTTTTCATCAAAATGAAAAGTGCTTCATTTGCTGCCAACCATATGTAAAGCAAGAAGAAAAGTCTGGCCTTAGTGACTCCTAGGAGACTGAAAATGGAGACTAAACGGAAAACACATACATTATAAATATTCTTTTTAAAACATACTTTTACAAGACTCTCAAAACGTGGGTAACTGAAAAATATATTTAACCAACTAGACAGTCAGGGATGCAAGCATATACAGTTTTGAAGATGTTTTGAAGATAGGTTGGTGGATTTTAAGTCTAGAAGGGACAGCTGTGATCACTTGTCTAATCTCCTGCCCACTGCAGATGGACAGATGAGCAGGAGGAATCTACTCCTGCTTTAAGTCCAAACTTATTCAGAGTGACAACAATTGGTTCCATGTACTTGATGATCTAAAGAATTGGCTGATTTGGAAAAAAAAAAAAAATGTGCATGAAAATTCCAGTGTGGCAAACTTGAAAAAAAAAAAAATCTTGCCTTGAGAGAGAAATAATACTAAAGAGGCTTTTAGACTAAACCATCAATTATACAGCAAGACTTTTTGTATGTTTGTATATTCTATATTGTGTGGACTATTCTTGTGCATTCTGCTATTACTTTTTTAATAAGGGTTGGAAATACACTTAAACTCTTGCAGATTCTGATGCAAAATCAACCAGTCCCCTCATTTTAAGACCTTCCCTTTGGGAAAGGAAGTATACTGGGCAATCCTTATACAGACCTGAAAGTCCTAATACTGACCACTACAGAATTTGGCTTGATGGAACTCAGTTTTTCAGACTGTGTAGTATTTTTGTTCTTATGCCATACTACTGATGTTGTACAATATTATTTCAGCTGTTCTGTTTCAACCCTTCATCATACTGAGGATGCCAAAGAACTACTGCAACAACCCTGACTCTTGCAGTGTCACTGCACCTCAGATAAGTGTCAAAAGGACTTGGGTTACAGAGGTAGGAAGCAAGGATCTCCTTCTCCTAAGTAGTCATCTATGGCTTAGCCTACGTGATCCTTCTGCATGTGAGGTCCTGGTCCCATATGCCAAGAGGGCTACTTCATCCTACAAGGAAAGCTGTTCCAAGATGACACCAGTGGTGAAACCCCTTTCATGTCCCTTGTGATCCCTGTGCTGCCTGGTCTTTAACCTTCCTAAGCCCCACAGATTCCTACACACATCAGATATGTCACAACCTTGCTCTGCTCAGGCACTTTGCTACGCTAAGTGAAAACTGGTTGAGTAAGGTGGTATTGTGGATGGTCAGATGCCAGCTCCCCACCACTTGAAACAGGTACTGTACAGAAGCAGGGACACTGCCAGGCTATTGGTGCCGCTCAGGTTCAGGCTGGGCAACGCAGCGGACACCATCACAATGCCAGCCTTGTAACACTGGTATTTTGGGTAACACCTGTATTTTAACTCACGGGATGGTTGGTCTAACAAACAGTTGCCTTATTGTTTCTCTCTATTCTGCTTCCCAGTTCTGGCAAGTGAAACCACCTGTGTTCCCTATACAAGTGGTTCCACATATATGTTAAAAATTACCCTGAAAAATTAATTTGTTTCCTTTTTTGCCCTAATTTGGTATTTATGTCATCATTCAGGTAAAAAAACCTGCCTTTCTTTCTCACAGGATCAATACAAGTCACCAGGAGAAAGGTCCTACGCAGCAAAGGAGGTAAATCCTGCACCTGACTTGTGCTTGACTATAAGGGTATTTTCACTAGCAAGTGGACCTAGAGCTCACTTTGCAGAGTAGTCCAGCAACCAAGAGTAAAAACTTTTCAGAGACAAGGCACTGACCTGTTTCACTAACTTCACTGGGAGCCAGCACTTGCCTGCATCTCGAAAAAAGTGGGGGTGGATTTGAACCTGAGATAGCAAGTGGTTTAAGTTACCTCTGTTTATTTCACACTTACAGCACTATCTTCCTATGATCTGTACCTAAGATAAATTGTTCCTTTGTGGGCACGTTACTTATCTTAACAGTACTGCTCAAAAGCTCTAAAGGTCATGTTAGGAGACAACAAAGTATATCAACTCAAATCACATTAGCACTTCAGAAAATCAAAGATACAGACATCTGTAGGGTTATTGTGGGGGAAACACAATGTTTGAGGTTAATAACTAAACACCCAACCTTTGACAGAATCGTGTTCAAAATTCCTCCGTTGGCTCATGGACTGGAGCAGCAATCACAATTTAGGAGAAATCAAATAAAAGGCCAAAATACTAAAAGTTATAGTGACAATAACTCATGCTCAATGGGAAGCTAACTAGCTATTTAAAAAGCACCTTTTTTTCCTGTTCCCTATCAATATGCAAATGTTAGTTTTACAGTGCTGGAGAGCCATATTTCTTAACAGAGACAAATTTTCCCAACATGAGAAACTGCACAAATTATATTGCAAGTACTTTATGAATAGGAACCATGATAATTTTGCCCTTGTAATCTACAGGCAGTCAAACCACATAAATTTATTTTTACTTCTTTAATGTAAGGCTCAAGCCCAAAGTATTTTATGTTACTTTTTTTTTTCTTTTTTCAGGAGATCGGTACCATTGTGTCTGTAAGTGCTAAAGTGCAAAAGCTACAGAGAGCCATTGACCTAATCAAAAAGAATAAGAATACCTGTTATAAAGTGCTTTGAACATTTTTTTAAAGCCAGCACTCAGCTCTATCCTCCAGGTGAAAGCCTGACACAATGAGTTGTCCTTCCACACGCAGCAGTGGGAATGGGAAGCAGTTAGCCCAAAAAGTGTGATGCGTAGTCTTTTGGAAAGCCTTTCCTGTGGGACAACATCGGAGTACATCTTCATAGCACAGTTTTGCTGGGTGTCGGAGGAGGTCCAGCTGAATAAGTAAAGTCACAGTAGCATAGCCCATGCACAAAATCTAGCCCACTTGCCTGAATCCCAAGGAATCAGGCTAGGATTGGGGCGGGATTTGTTAGTTTGTGCTGGGGGAAGACATGGGAAAAACTCCAGGCCAGATTCCTGAGGAATATACTACTTATAGAAACCTGTTCCGGCTCCAGGCTTTTCTGTTGTACAGGGGGTGAGAACGTGGGCCCAGAGCTGCGTCACCCACCACCCATGTGCTGTGACTTGGCTCTTTGTCCAGCCGCTCTGTGATAAGTGTGACAAACCACACTGGGACAGACAAGCCAAGCCCCAGCAGGTATCACCCTACGTGAGGAGCTCAGTGTGGAAGGAGGCAGTGATGTCAGAGGGACACAGATGAAGAAATACATCTCAGAGGCACTCCTGTGTTGCTGGAGCAGCATTTGGCAAGCAGAAAGTCACCCATTGCACACACCAGAAGGGGAAGATCAGCTTCCAACAATGCAGTGCACAACAGAGCAGTTGTGCTTGTGAAGTCCAACACACACTGTGGCAGTGGCAACTGTTCACATCTCCTCCTCTCAGGACTCAAACAACTTGACCCGGTTTCACGTCTGGATGTGAAACCTCGGTTTTTGCCTTCAGTGCTAAGACAATCCATGCTTGTAGGTGGCTACCACAGGGCAGCAAGCGATAAGCTATATCTTGCAGCACGATCTGCATGGAAACAACGTATTGTAGTTTTCTACCTTGAACTAAACTAGGCCCTGCCGACCACAGACCCACAGTTAACAACTCCCTGGTGAAAAAAGGTTTCTGTTACCATCAGTGACAAAGTTTCAGGCTTTTGGTATTTGTTAAGACAGAGCAACCAGATGCTGTTTTGGGTAGGAAAAAACAGAGGCATGAGCATATTCAGGCTCTTATTTTATTTTCAAGTTTTTGCGAAGAAAATTATTAGGAAATAACGGCAATTTCAATGCCACAATTTTCCAGAATGCTTTCTCCTAACTCGTTCCTATGTCAGAGTTTGTCTGCTGCTAGTGGAAATTGCATCAACAGTCTGAGAAGCAAATTTCAAGCCTATTTTTCACCTCTGGCAGTTGATTTCTGTGTCTTTTAGCAAGCTGTGCTCTATTATAAACCTAACAGCGTTTTTTTTCCAACTGAAAACTCAGTGTACCCTCTCCTGCCATGGGCGCAACTCTGCAGTGCAGCATCCTGCTGTCTGGACTGCACCTTCAGCAGGGAGAAAAGGCAACGGTGCTGGCAGCAACAGCAAACCACATGGGAATGCTGGAACAGGGACAATTACTCAAAGATAAACAAATTTATACAAAAGAAATGTTTTCATAAAATGTACTGTAACAAGAATGTTCAAGCCAAACAGGACAAAGACTTTCTGGCCCAGAAATATGTTTTACCTCGTAATCAGAGTACTTGAATATTTCCTCCAGTTTTCTATGAGAAATACTGGTGCTTAAGCATGAGGGAAGATAGCAATGGGTAAAATACTCTTTTGTGAATAGAAAGAATATTTGAGCTACAATACAGTGACAATGTTATTTCAGAGACTGGATAAATAACCCAAGGCATTTCCAGAATAACGCCTCTCCAGTCATCCAGACTTTTCTTAAATTTGATAAGCACCATGCTGACAAAAGCTCACTATGTCCCTTTGAAAATCACCCTCGAGTCAATGGGCTCCAATGAGTTGCAGACCAAGCTACTGCTGTAGCGGCTCCCTGTACAACACTCTCTGCAGGATAGAATTTTACAGATATTTTGCTTTTCTGTCTGCAAGTATTTTTGATTAAAACTTACTGGAGGTCTTTCGGTCACTTGGACAAGGCACTGGATTTATAAATTATATAGCACTCTCCCTGCCACACAAGCTGATGTTTGATCATTGGTCCATACCTAAACAGCGGTGTTAACCTAAAGCCCCTGTGTTCTTTTCTCTTCATGCATGATTCTTGCTCACAGAGCTTCACGCGGAGGAGCTGAAAAGAGGATTTCCAGTGGAAAAAAAAAAAACCTTCCAGAGGCAAACAAACCCAGAGTCTTTAATGCCAGAGTTGTCTTTATAAAAGGATAAAACAAATGAACCTAGGAATATTTCACACGATTTACAGTCCTAATGCTTCCAGCGAGGTCAAACGAATAGTCTTAAGAGACACAGTCTGTGCATTCAGTGTTTCAGTTAACCTCCTATGAATGATTAGCTCACTGTTGCATATAATGGAGATACCCAACTGGTCATAATTTACCTTAATTAGTTGTATCTTAAGCCATGACTAAATGCACATTGAATATCAGATTAAACTCTTAAGAAGCAATGTGATCTACCAGATAACGTACAGGACCAGGATCCAGAAGAACTGGATTCTGCTCCTGGCTGACTCCAAGAAATCTGTCTCTTCCATCTGTGCCTCAGATACTCAGTTAGTAATGCAAGAGAACAACTTTCTCTGAACAGTGCTCTGTAATGCATACCAAATCTCAGTCTTGCAACTTGCAAAAACTGTTTAGGGTGTACCTGCCTTTGCACATCAGAGAATGGCAATGGCAGGTCTTTGTTTCAGGAGTGATTAGCGTCAAGTGCAAGTGCCTCTTTACTGGTCCCTTGGGCCTGAATGACTAAACCAGTGAGGTACCAAGAGTACTGCAGTATAATTAGCCTCTTGTCCTCTCTATTAGCAATGCAACTGCTTCCTTGTATGTCAGTGACCTGCATCCTTGTTTCAGGAAGAAGCCCTCTCTTTCTGCAGTGGCTGTAAAGACCTGCAGAAGCAGTGAGTGGTTTACTGCTCAAGGTCTGAGGGGCTCAGAGAGGCAAAAAATTAATTAGATACATTCACCTAGATGAAAATACAGATACCAAGGCAAACGGGCAAGCATTCCCTAACTGGTTTGACCCAAATCTCAAAAGCTAATGGTTGGAAACAGCTTGTTGCATTATGGTCCTGCTGCCAAAGAACCACTATGAACAAGAATTACTGGAGATACTTTGTCACAACCAAAAGATTGTGACACACTTCTACATCTCCTTCAACTACTGATAATAGTCACAGAGTGTGACTCCATCACTCCATCACAGGATGTCTGCAGATTACTTTAACTTGGTTCTCCTCTGTAATGAGAAAAAGAGGACCTTTGAGGGAAGGTGGGATTCAGTGCCTCATTTTAAGCATAGTTCAGGTTCGCTTCCAAAGCTGTTGTTTCAACTGTATCAATCCTTTTGGTCCATCTCTCTATTTATTCCTCTTTATCACCTAAACTCATTTTGTTTTGTTGATTTGGCCCTGCATGGCCAATATGTCTCATTCATTTTAAAGATGACTCCTGCCTTTAGTCTAACCATGGTACTAGGGAATGTAACCAACTTCCTACATTTTTTAATAAATACTAATGATTTTTCCCTCTGTCCACTGTGTTCCACAGGGTGGTGCTCCTTTAAAGCATCCTACATCCTTCATTATCCACCCTCGAACTTCCCTTTTCTGCCTATAAAAAAATGTTACAACACTTACTGTGCCATTTCATCACCAGCTTGAGTCTGCAATAGAGAATATTTCCACTAAAAAAGGCACTTCCCTCTCACCCATACAGATCACTCCTTTCTGCCCCTTTTTGATCCCCCTGACATGTGCCAGCAGAAACAGTTGTGTGGTAGCACAGTGAAGAGCTGGGAAGCTGATGTGGGTAAAAATGACTATATTTTGCTCAGTTAGCTGTTTTCTGCACCAGTGCTTGTGCCGGGCTAGAGTAGCTGGTAAAGAGAGGGGGCACAGGGGATGCAGAAGCCAGAACAATTAGCCAGAGAAAAAGACAGGGCAGGACTGCCTCTTTTGGCAGTGCTACTGGTTTCTGCTGGCTTAAAGTGCTTGCAAAATCATGATACCAGGCCACAGGCCCCACTGCCTCACATGCAAATGTGTATCACCTTGCTGTTCCCTTGTACCCCTCTGCCTCTCTGTCTCTGTCCTTCTGACCATCTTTAGTTCTGCTATTTGGCACAGTGGAATCTTAGAACGTGTTGGATATTGTACAATGATTAAAAAAAAAGTAATAACAGTTACAGTAATAGCAGGAAATATATGTAGTAAAAGAAAAGTCTCAACTAACTGAAAATGATTTCTTACTCTTTCCAAAAAATCATAAGATTTCCTCACAAAGCAAGAATTCTGGTTCATGTAGTTCTTTTAGGCATAGATATATCTTGCTGCAAACTGGAAAAGAAAATCTCTAGAAGTCAGATGTGACTGCATCAAAAAAAGGGTCCCTGATAGTTTGCCTCTCTCTGCGCAGGGCCATTGTCCACATGTCTCTTGCAGAACTTTTTTCTATCTTTTTTTTTTTTTTTTTTTAAGAGTTACCAGCAGTTATTCTTTGAGACAAATTGTTAATCTTCTGAGAGAGATAGACAAGTCTTGCAGCCTTGGAAAGTCATTTCCCACAGCCACAGAATCCGCTGGTCTGAAATGTTCCTGAAAGGGCTTTAGCAAAGCGACTTCTTTTCTCTCTTCCCCTCAGCTGTCGTGTCTCAGCCGCCTGTGGCTTTGAAAACCCAGAAGGTGAAACAGTATCTAGAAGCATTTCCACGTGGCAGTGGCAGGAGTGAAGGGACCTTTTCAGGCTGAAATAGCAGCAGAGGAAGCACACAGATCTGATGGAAAACCTGAGGAACTCGAGGCATCTCCGCTATCTTCAATACTCTTTTACTCCCTTCCTCCCTGATGATGGGAACAGTCTCCCCAGGTTCTGCAGTCCCCTGGGAGGATTTCTGGGGCTGGAGAGTGACTTGTAAAATGAGCACAGACAGGCTTATCAGCAGGACTTCCTCATTCCCTGGGAATGATGCTTTGGAGAACCACCCTCTCCTTGGCTTGTCTAGTCTCTTCTCTCACCTGTGTACTGCCTTATTTGTGCAATCTCACCTCATTGCCAAATAACCACAGAAGTGGCAACCATACGTGAGACCAAAAGAAGGTGGCTGTGAAGCTCTTAGAGGTGTACAGGAATCTCTCTCCTCCCTGTCTTTAGGGCAAGATGAGCACCCACCCATTTCTTTGGGTTTGTGAAGAGCCCATGGCATCGTGACACCCCAGGTTTAGCACACTGCACTGAAACAAGGTTGGGCTCATATTAGCAGATGTCACTGTGCCTATTCTAGCACTTTGTTCTGGGGGGTTTGCATGGTGATGAAGTGATTTCCTTGAGGGTACCACACATTGATTTGGCTGCAGAGCAGTTCTGGTGCACCTTGTCTAGATTCCTCTTGGGAAAGGTTAAATACATGTCCTTCCACGGGCTCCAAAACCTAAATCAGGCAAAAGGGTCAAGACCAAAAACAATTCTTTGGACAGTTTTGAATTACGTGTTCTGGGGATGTATGATACAGGAGACAAGACAAAATCCAGTCCCAGTTAAATTCCGTGAGCCACATAACATGAAGTTATAAGGGCCTCAGTGCCACCTGTTTTTATATAATAATCCACTTCTCTCGTGCCAAATCACTTGCTAATGAAGGCATAGCCACTGTTATGTGATTATATCCTCACTAATTTTCATCATCCAGGCATAAGTTTCTTACATTTCCTTCTGTTCTCCTTACCAAAAAGCCTTGATTGCAGAAAAACAGCATAAAGAAACCTGCTGTAATACTGCCAATTTGATGTGTACTCTGAACTGAATTCTGAAATATATTTGAAAACTTACTATTAAAATGTTTAATGTTCTCATTTCTATCTTCCACTGATTACTGACACTCAGTAGAAATAAACCCTCCTCCCTTTTACGTGTATTTTGATTATTTTAATATCATTTTCTTGCTTTTTTAACAACCACATGAAAACTTCACAGAGCAGATTTGAGCTTGGGCTATGTACATCTGGTTCTGCAACCAGGGTTGCTAGGACCCTAATGACAACTTCCCCTGGGGTTTTCCCCTTCTTTTTCACAAAACAACCAACTAATTTCTTACTCTGCTAAGTTTTATATCAATATCTGGTCTATGTTAGAAAACTCTTGCATTTCTGCTGTTGCCTGAATGTCGGACCAATTTCCCCCCCAAGAACTTATCACAAGAAGCAGGCAGAGTACCAGGAGTGCTAATAATATTCATCTAATGACTCTGTCTCAGTTGCACCAGAGCGATAAACCAGCAAACAGAGCAAGCACTCTGGCAAAAAGCTTGTCTTTGAAGGTGTATGATATCATGTCAAAACAAGCTACAGAATATTTACTGATGGCTCCGAAATATTTCTCACCTCTGTCTAAACGTAGCACATTTGAAGCAAGAAAAGAGGGACTACATCACAGACAGGAAACATTAAATAATTAATTACTTCTTTTTGGCACAAGTTGTACAGCCCTGAGCTTCTTATAATGTATAAAATAGAGTACACCTGTCATGTCTTGAATGAACATGAAACCGGGACTTGCAAAATTAAATACATCTGCAACAAATTGTCTCAGTTTCAAATTGGAAGTTATATTTGTAGTAGGTAGTCACAGAGTAGGATAAGTAGTTTATGCATGTGTGTTTTTTAGTAGGTGGGTTTCAGTTTCTGCCTTCTGTCTCAGAAGCAACAATAGTATTTTGGCATAAAGGCTTATACTGGGGGTAAGGGGATCAATATTTTTTAATTTAAACCCCCAGTTATTTAAAATGCCACTGGTCCTAGTAGTTTGATTCATAGGTGTATGCTTTATATGACATAGAAACTGCTTTTGTCCTGAAGGTCACAGGAGTGAGGGTCAATGGAACTGGACTCTAATGCTAGCTTGCATCTGCTGTGAAATGTCGGTCAACACAAAGTCAATACTTTTAACGTATTCATGTCCATTTTTATTTCCCACTCCTAAGAAGGTACACTTTGAGCAACCTGACCTCAGGTACCAGAAATTTAACTGGTATAAAATGGGCCTTTGCCTAGACTCATTTGCTGAGCTGAGAAGCCGTGTGTGGGAATTGTTTCCAGTACTCTTCTTAGGTTAACTAGGACTTAGGTTAACCAGGTGTCGGTATCTTGGTGCTACAGTGGGCAGTACCATGTAAGCAGAGCAGGTCTGCCATCCACATGCCATAGAGCTGATTTGTACTTGCCTTAAGGTAATTTGTTAGGTATTTCCTGATTTCCCACAGCCTAGTCAAAGCTGTAGCTTTGTCTGGGCTAGCAGACATCTAAAAAAGCATCAGCACTGTAGCTGATAACATGTGAAAGTAGTGAAAGGAGATGCAGAGATAGTAAAGAAACAGAACAGATTTGGTGACGGCTGCTAGAGAAAACCTGGAGATGCTCCCTGAGGGGGGATGCTTGGAAAAACAACACAACCTAAAAACCCTTTACTGTCAAAAACCACTGGTCTTGTTTTGCTGGAAATCAAGGTGCAGTGTTCTTTTCCATCTTTCTTTATTTTCTAGTGCATGAAAAAGAGTTATAGAGTCTAGGTGGGAAGGGAAGAGCTTCCAATCCAACCTTTTGTTGAAAGCAGGGCATTAGACTAGGTTATCCAGGGCATTGCTAAGCCAGGTCTTGAGCATTTTCTTAACACCACATAGAATTTCCCCTGAAACAACTCACCTCCACTGTCCCTCGTCATGTCACCATGCATCTGTATAGTGAGAGTACCTCTGTCTTCTCTGTAACTACCTTTGAGGTTTTAGAAGACTGTGATTAGTTCCCCTCATAACCTCTCTTCTGTAGTCTGAGCAATCCTAATTTGTTTAACTTTTCTCCATATGACCATCTCTCTACCTCCCTGATTATCTTGGTAGCCCTTCGCTGAACAGTCTCCATTTTTTTAATCTGCCTCTTGAACTGGAGGGACTAAAACTAGATGCACTATTCCAGGTGAAGCCTAGGAAATGATGAGTAGAGTGGAATAATCACGCTGCTTGATCCTGAAGAAGTTGGTGTTGAAAGTACAAGACTTTTTCAGCTGTGTTCTAACCTCTCCTAGTTTTGTCGTGCATTTTTCCATGTCATCCTCCTGGTTTCTCTATACATCCATTCTGTTATATTTTCCTTTCATCCCAAGGCTAATTCAGGCTGACAACAGTCATTGTGAAATATGAATCCTTCCCAGGGAACACAATGAGATTCAGAGTGAAATAGCATAGAAAGTTTTTAGTATATTCTGTCGGGAAAATGGAAGGCAGCTTTATAGCTTTTAAGATAATATAATGGAGAAACCATGGCTTCTCTTCCCAACCAGTAAGGTCTTGCTGGAAGGAACTCATGTATCATCAACTAGAGAAAGTAAATTTAATAAGTTAACCTCCCCGGCCCTCCCTCAAAAACCAGTGGGAAGAAACAGGCTCCTTCAGACCTTGGAAAAATAATAAGAAAAAAGAATAGAAATACTGATAAGCTGTTAAACTTCCTAACGCAGACTTGACACAGGAGTGAGCATGTTTATGATGGAAAGGGCATCACCCTTTTTGTAGGGTTTCTTAATGCCAGCAGATGCAGGGTGTTGGTTCATTCCTATCACTAAAAGCTCTGGAAAGCCTGCTTTGGCAGAGCTGTGGTCCCCTGTCTCCATGACTGTCTTACAATTTGGCAGCAATGTAAATTAAACAGGGAGAACAGTCACCGGAAACCTGGGCACCTGTGGCAAGGCAGCAAGCCAGAGTGACTTGTGCGATCATTCAGTTTTGAAAGAGAACAAACGTATCAGGAAATAGGAAGGTTGGGGTCTGAGAAATGTCTATGGGGTGAATNTCAAACTGCACCTCGATTCTTTGGCAAGAATCAATTATTACAGGCAACAAAAAAAAAAGGTGTTGATTCATTACACCATCACAGAGGTGGAACATTATGGTACGGAGTATTTTATTACTTAGATTTCATTAAGAAGAGTATTTGGTCTTTGAAACTTTGGTTCTCTTCAGAATAATGGCAGAGTGTTGGTTCAGTTTCTGTGACATTGCTAACATTGATTAGACAGGGGCCTTGAGTTTTAAATAAACCAAAGAGTCTTTCAGATTCTCCTAGAAGTAGATCAAATAAGAGTGGCTTGAAAGAGCAGGCTGCAACATCACAGGGCTTTGCATCAGCATGTTTCCATGGTCACAATCAGGTAGTGAGGAATGCTTTTGTAAGTGCATCTCAGTGTTCTTTGTCGACATCTCCCTTCTAGTATCATATGGCTTTCTTAAACACTGTTTGTGTTTCATTCTGTATCTCTTTCCATCACACGAGTCAGGTTATAGATAGGGAAAAAAACATGAATGCATCCTGCCCAAAAGTTAACAGGACTCATATCTGCAGAACATTTGGTAACCTTGGAGAAGGCAGTGACTGTTTTCTGCAACAGCCTGGTCTGCCTAAAGATGCTCAGTGGTCTTGCTGGAATACCCATGCGTGGACTGATAACTTCAAGTGACTTGACAGTAACAGTGAGATCCAGCACAGCTCTATATGCTGTCATATCACTTATCAGACCCAGGTCTTGGAGCTTCCTGCGCTGGAAATTTGTCTCTCTCCTTTCAAGAGGGACCCTGAATCCGTAGAGTAGAAGAAGTAGTAGAGAAGAAGCATTCACTTGCTATTTGTGTGTCCATATGACTTGGGCCCCTCTACCATCTGCAGGAATACTTTCTATAAGTCACTGAGTGATGCTTTATTGTTCAAAGGTAGTTAGCATTCTTGCAGTGACCTGTTAAATGCACAGAGCACAGATCCCTGTTCCCAGCTTTGCCTGCCTACATGAGGAGAGTGAATGGAGGTCTGAAGAAGTTTTGTGATCAGAAGGAAACTGTCCCAGGTTTCCTATTCTGAAGACAGTGATCCACCAGTCCTTCAAAGTTGAGGGGTTTTCAGGTAATGATGATGAGTATAAACACTTTGTTCCACCTGAGTCCTAGTTAAGATGCCTAAATCCTCACCTGATTTAGCCCCTATGCCCTCACACCCCTTATAATGTGAGGAACATGAAGAACAAAAGGATAAGGCTTACAGTATGGCACAAACATCTGTATTCATTTGAGTTTCACAACAGCTGTTGGCAAAACTCATCCAATACTGTCCCAGGTGAGGCCTGAACTCTGGACCAGATGAAAATTGCTGAGACAAAACCATCTTTTGGGAAGAATCAGCCACTGAATGTCTAATATAAACCTTTCCCTCCCCTGGGAGTAGGACACCAGTGCCCGTCTGGATGCTACGGTCAGTGGTCCCTCCCAGTCCTGTCCTCTACAGCTGAGGGAAGTTAGCACCTAAGCTTTGGGAAATTATTAGTCCCTCAGTGTCCCAGTACATTACAGTCTGGAAATGATCCAAATGAAGGTTTCCGTGTGAATAATGAAAATAAGTTTGTTTGCTTGTTTGTTTTTAAGGTCAATTACAAATATTACAGATATTATATAATACTTTTTTTTTTCCCTCAAGAAACAAGAGCAGGTTTCACCACTGCAGCTCCTGACCACCTTACTGGAAAACAAAATCATCTCTGTTCAGCTACACTGTGCCATAAGCTTCAGCAGAGAGACCAGAGCTAGCAGAGAACCAGCCCAACACAGCCCAGTGCAAGCCAGTTGAAAAGGGCACAGCACTTTTCACATACACCTGCACTGCTGCAGGTCAGAAACTAGATCTGGTGAGTCTCTTCTCTGACCTATTTCTATGATGAAAACAAACCTCCAGTGATTTCAAATGAGTGAGGCATGACCAGTTCAGAGGTTTTCAGCAGTGTAAGAAAAATATTTTTTCTGCCCAATGACACTGGGCCAGGTCCCACTGAGGAAATAAGTTGCCAAGAAAGTGGAGCTGGAGGGAAAACTCTGTAAAATCAGCCTTGCTGGTTCTTTTGGAAGGATTGGAGCCTCTGCTGCCTTGGGAATAGCTGTGATCCTAGTGATAGCTGCTCTCTCATATTTCAATGTCATAGCAGCATTCCTGGCTTTCCGATGTTCCAGCATCCACAGAACATGAACTAGTCACAAGCACTATGGCAAATCTGCTGGCTCCAGAGGTCTGTTGCTCTAAACAACTACCAACTTAACTCATGCCTAGAGGCAATCCAGCGGGGACCAGTCTGACAGTGGTTAAATTCTTCATCATGACGCACAGAATCATTTAAAACTATGTTGGAGGGATCTTTCAGGTCATTTGTATTCTCTGTGAATGTAAGGGATTAGCAAAACTTCACAGGCAAAATATTTCTTCTTGAAAAATGCATTTTCAAGTTGAAAGAAACAACCTGTAAACCTGTGTGATGTTCTTCAAACCACTTTAAGCAGAGTAAACCAGGGAAATGTCCAACAATTCTGCCACTTGAGTTTTGGTATTTTCAAAATGAAACATTGCAAATTTTTTCAAATGGTGATTAATTTTGAATTTTTTTTCAATATGATGAAATTTAAAATGAGGATGACTGACAACTGTATAAACAGTACTTTTTGTTTGATGGGATTTGCAGGGATTTTGACCTCAGGCTGTGAACCAGAGAACCAGCTCACTGCACGTATCTAGCAGGCACGGTTTCCATTCTCCTCAGATGAGAAGTTTCTAAAAATTCGTTGTGCTCAGAATTGTCATGACAGTTCAATTCAGGAACTTTTTAACACCTGACTGGGCTCCAGTATGGCTGTGGAAAGCAGTAGAAAGCAGATTTTCAAGAAATGCTGGCCATGAGGTTTGAATGCCGATGTGACACTGAGTAGCCAGGAGAAGACAGCAGCACAGAGAGCAGGAATGTATGTACTTGTGGTAGCAGGAAGGGCTGTGAGATGGGGCTACTGCTTTCTCATGTCCCCTGAACTTTGAAAATTAGTGCTTTCTATATTTTTATGCAAGCTTTCTTTAAGTTTCCTTTAAGGTATTTCAGTGAAGCAGTTAAACTTTTAAAAGTGCCCAAACTGAAGCAACTCCTCCTCTTTTTAGTGTCCTCAGTGGGCTGGCAAGTTTGAAAATTATGGTTTTCCCTATGGATGTGGAATAGCTCTTGGGTGCATTGAAGCAATTTAGGTGTGTTAAGCTTCAGATTCAGACTTCAAGGATTTGCGTGAAAGGTGCTTCCACTAAATGCCACAGGCTAGAAGATAGTTCATAGATTAATCTAATACGATTCCATTACTGTTCTTAAAAACACCTTGATATACCAAGAAGGTTTAAAAATAAAGCAAATGTACAATTTCTTGTTTCTCAGATCATATTTTTTTCCACAAAAATCTTTCTTATTTTCCGTAAATCTTTCAAATTTGGGGGAAAAAATAAAAATGGATACAAGACATTTGTTGTTGTTGAACTAAACGCATTAGGAGTGAAACATAAATTGGCTGTTTCAGGGGAGCAGAGGGCAAGGGAAAAAGTAGGGATTTTTTCCTGAAGTAATAAAGCACACTGAACCCAAAGTCTATTGTGAACACTCCAGGTGGACAAATTTCTTTTTGCTGTCCTGCATACAAACCCTATGAGCTATTGATAATGTTTGTTAACTTTGGTATAGTGCACTTTAAATCACTAACATCCTATAATTCTCTAATAAACTAAGAAAATAGCATATGTTCTCTGTCACCTGCTAAACAGATGGCAAGGAGTGTAAATTCATTTATTAGACTTTCTTTTTTTCATTGCTTTGGGCATCTTAAATTTAAATAATCAGATTCAAAGCACTAGCTTCAATCTAAAACAGGCATGCTTTGGAGAAAGGAAGGATCCTTTTTCAAAGGAAAAAAAGGCTCTGGTAAACAGTAAGCAATTAGCCACAACATGCTACCAGGGATTGTTTAATTGAGGCTGCCATACTAAATTAACCAGATACATGCCCTTGGAAGGACTAGTACAGCAGAATTGCTTACAGATGTTTTCAATTATTCTGTATGGAACCATGTGCTGCTGCTTTGATTTTTTTATTTGTTTTTCCACTCCAAGGAAAATTAAAATGCAAAACAAACTAGCCCAGTCCTTCTTTCTCCCTAAATGCTGAGACTTCAATGATTGCATATTAGCTGCCAAAATCTCTCTGGGCTCCTCAGCAAAACTCTCTGTGGATGGATTCATGAGACACAAGTAACTTACAATTCTCATCTGACCTTAATGCCCAACCTATCAAGTTAATCTGCCCTAGTTTCAAGCTTTAAAGAGCAATTATGACTGCTTAGCTTTACATGTCCCATACATTACTTGCTGTGGGAAGCATTTGGAGAACTTATAAACCAGTTCATAAAGTAGTAGGGAAAATGTCCTTGCTGCCACAACCGTATTGAGTGATTCAAATACAGAGAAGCTCTCCCAGCCCTGAGCCAAAGATTTTTTGATTCCTAGTTACAACTGCTTTTTGAATGGTCTTGCAGTCTTGTCTCTTGAGTTTCCTCACTTTGGTGTTTTGTCTTTTGGTTTTTGATCTGTAGATACCATTTTCAGGAAGTTACCATCTTATGCGTTCCCAAATATCATGTGAACTATATTTTAGGCCAACAACTAATTCTCTGTCCCTGAGGACAGTTTGTAATTAGACAGCATATGTCTGCATTAAGGGTAGATAAAGTGCACAAAAGCAGTCAGAGGAAACAAAGAAAAAGATTTACTTGAGTAAGTCATCAATGAGATGACCTCAAATCTCACTATCATTTCTTTGGAAACAAAAGAAGCCCATTCTTTAAACTCATTAGCACTGGGCTATCTGGTACCTAGAAGTCTTATTTGAAGTACCAAAGTCCCTTAATTTATGTCCCAAACCCTAGTCATCCCAGTAGGTAGATATTTTATGTCATCCTCTGGGGCACAAAACTATTCCTGGCACCACTGTGTGTAGCACATACGGAGCCAGTAACTCTGTGACATGAGCAGTCTGCCAGTGTATCCTTATTTCTTAGTCCATTCTCAGCTTGGTTCTGTACATTGTCTAATGTCTAGAAAATGTAAAACAGCCAGGCTAAGGAAATATAAATCTTTGCATGAAAATAAGTGAAAACTTGCACTATGCTCAAATCAAGAAGACAATATGTAAACCTGGTACCATAAACAATATACAGACTACTCAACTACAGGCACTTAACGGGAGTGCCAAATTAGGAGTTTATTTGCTATTGGCTTCTCTTCTAATTACTGGTGAAAGATTGGTACTTCCAGCACAGAGCAGGAATTCACACAGAGCAGAGATCTTTGTAAGCACAAGACAGACATGAGGCAGATCTGGGATGGGACACAATCTTGACCCTATAGAGTCTCTATTCAGAGTGCTGCGTAGATTCACTCAATATGACTCAGAGTATCAGACCGTCACAAGCTGTTTATTAATTTAAAACATTCATAAAGTCAGGTAGTTAAAAAGTATCTGTAGGAAAGTAGTGCATAAGGGAAAAAAATACTTTCATTATCTACTTAATATCTTGCTTCCTATGACTCAAGAAATACATAGGCCCGGTCTCTAGAATGAAAGGGTATATACAGTGCCCATTTTTAATTTAGCATTGCTCCAGAATCTTATGTCTCATACAGGTAAAGGATGGTAAACAGTGATGGTCAGTGATTTTTAATGTTAAGAATAATGATTGGTATATGTACTGTCCTACAACCAGCATGTAAGTATGAAGAGATCAGATGACGTCCTGTAGAATTACAAAGGTAGTGTGACCCATTATTTAGCAATATCTCAACACTCTAACTGTGCATCATCAGCCTAGGTTTTCAGATGACTTACCACACAATTTCCCAGCTTCTGTGGGTTTAAGTTTATCCCTCATGTTATTTTTTGGACTTTAATTTCCTTTGAGGATTTTATACAAGTAAAAGTATTACACAAATGCATTAAAAATATTAGTATTTGCTGACTGTGGTTTTCTTCCTGTAGTCTGGAAGCGACTCACACAAAACAGGAAGCCATTAACTGCCATGAATTGTGGAGATATTGCATGGGATACTTATAAAACATTTACTGATGGAGATAAGAGGTTTGGAAGCTGGTTTTGGTTATGGAAACACTGACAGAAGCAGTATTCTTTTGACTAACAACCCAAGACCTTATAAAAAAAAAAAAAAGGCAGAGATGAATCTATACTTTTAGGCCAGTTGTGGAGATTTTCCGAACTTTAAGTTATAGGGAAGCCCACAAAAAAAAGGGTGCCTCATATAAATTATAAAAGTGGGTAAGCTTAATTGCTTTTCCAATTCTGAAGATTCACAGCTAAGGCATGGCCTGTCCCTGGCTCCTCTGACCTTCAATTTTAGGAAAAATAGACAAATCAATGTCAGTGAATGAAACATTGGGGATGAAACACAAGCAGCCATTGATGAGACCTGGGAGTTTTATGACTTGAAGGTGGCTGGAATTTAACCTGAAGGTGAGCTGATCACTGCAGTGCAACAGTCTGCCCTGCCCTGCTCAAAACATTGGCATCTGCGTCTACTGCACTAATTTAACCTTCTGAGTGGACAGAAGGTTTAGTCCCTTATTTAGCACTTTCCACTGAGCTGTAAGAGAAGCTTTAAGATTGCTATTCACAACCATTATCATATCATGGAAGATTACAGTTGGAGCAGTAACTATGTTTTACAAGCTTCATTTTGTGATCTATTCCCTCACAAGGGTTCCCTGAGTAAAGCCAGAAAGAAATAGAAATGCAAAGTCAGACCCAGTTTCAAAGAGGAAAAGAATGGCAAGCTTACAACAAAAAAGAATTTTAAAAATATGTCTGAAGTCAAAGACAATCCAGAGGGAGAAGTGAAGCCTACAGTCAAGATAAAGAAAAGATCATGTAGATCAATGAAAATAAATATAAGACATTTATAGGCAGCCAGATGATCATGGGGCAGCACAGTCCTCCTGGCAGATTCTGAGGTTGAGATAGCTTGCCCTTTCCTTTGTTAAATTTCCATCAAGGCACTGTCAGGGTCCAGAATTCTGTTAAGCATTTCTAAAGTTAGGAGAGCAAACAGACTAGAAAACACACAAAGAAATAATATTTTCATGACCCCTGGAAATTTAATGCTTGTGACCTGAGCCTTTGAGCATCCAGTGTGCTCCTGTTTTGAAGGATGTTTGCACTTGTTTGCACCAGATTTCTGTTGTATTTAATGCCATGTTTCAGGTGTCCTCCGGTAGTTTGTAAGGGTCAGAAAAGAAGTTCAGGTCTTGTTCACACTTGGTACCCATCTTGGCAAGGTGAAGAAGATGACAGCCTTCCTCTGGTTTGCCACAGCTGGAAATGAGATTTAGGCAAGGAGTGCTGAGGCACATGGTGGCATTCAGTTCCCATACTACTTGTAAGACTATCATGTTCAGAATTTAACCTGTAAACCTATCCAGAGTCAGAAGGTAATTTTTTCCAGGTCAGGCAGGAACCTTGCTCTTCTTTGTGGCATGTATGCTTCATAAATAAACTAATGGCATTATTTAACATATTTACAGTATTTGCAAAAATACAGGACATTGGATTCTTCTTATTGCTAACAACTAGACAGAGTGAACTGATAGGAAGCATCTTTCCTGATCATGTATACATTTCTAAATGCCTGAAGCTGAAACATCAACCTTTCAGGCACTAAGTGTCTTTTTCTGTCTCTATTCCTCTTCCTTACTTATCCCTTAACAGTGGTTCTAAGTTCCCAGTGTTTTGCAAAATGAATTTAAAATAACGTAGGACAAATCTGTGGCAAACCCATCCTTGTAATACCTCCTCTTCCCAAATTTGGCTGCATTTTAAGACGGGAAACGTCCATTTTAAGTATTGTCAGTTGACTTGCTTAGTAGTTTCAGAAACAAATTTAGCAAAACTTCTCTCTTATGATGAACAAACTCTAGGTTTGCATACCCAAGCTGTGTGTAATCCAACCTTTACAAACCCAATAAAGACAAAAAAAAAAAAAAGTTCTGTATTGACTGCTCCCAAGAAAGAAGGAGGAGCTGTGAGTAAGTAGCTGCTGCTCCCACTGACCCCGATTTTTGGCACAGCAGAAACACGCATCAGGAAGCCTCCTCAATAAGGTGTAAAAGAAACAAGAGTTTTCAAACCCAGTGCTCCTGTCCTGCCAAATATTCACATATTACTGGCAAAATATGTGCCTCCTCCCATTTCAATGATGGTCCACAGAGAGAAAGGCAACCTTGTCCAAGAGCTAGAGTGCTGTGCACTTTTCTACAGCACAGGGCAGAATGCGCATCCCGTAATAACCCAGAACCTTACAGCCTTACAGTGTATGAGACAGGAGGGTGACTGAAAATAGGAAAGAGAATGGAAGAGGTGAGCCATGAGGTACCTTACTGTTCCGTATTCCCCAAAGGAAAAAATGACAGCATCTACAGAGTACTGCCCACATTAATTTCTGTAAAATTTGTTGGCACAACTCTAGTGAAGGGGGGCAAAACTTTAGATTTGCCCTCCTTTCAGTGAAAGCAAGGTTGTCTCCACTGCAAATATATATATTCTAAGATGGGGCATGGAGAGAAACACAGGGTCCCAGTTAAATCCCCAGCAAGTAGGTAATGCATTTTGGATTTGATTGACAATGTTCACCAAGGAACGTATCACCACCAAAGAACCTGAAAACTTGAAGTGTTCTAGCTTGTTGCAAGTTCCACAATTGCTTAATAATTCCAAGAATTTGGGGCATTTTTTCAGGTTATGTTAAATCAACTAAAGTGTCACATGCTGTTAGCTCACTTTAGATCTTGTCTTACATAATGTTACTGTAAAGCATATCCTGGTAGGACACATCAGAAATAAAAGCACGTGGCTCTGTGTCAGTAACTCAAAGAAAATTTGCCTATAGGCCAGTAACAATGGACCTTTTCAGTCAAACCTATGCTGAGTGGCTGCCAAATTCCATTGACTGGTAGTGGTTTAGAAATTCAGGTTTTGTAGGGTTACACATGCACTATTAGAAAGTGTGAATGAATCCGTAAAAGCGGGGCTCAGTATTCCTAATTTATTTTCATTACTGTCCGAAATGTGACCTTTTTTCTATGGCATAACTGGGCATTCTGGTTGTAAGAAGGTACACATAGAGATACTGTTCCTGAAGAGCCTATTACTGCTGCCAATGATCATGTTTATATGGTTTCTCAACTGTCAAAATTTTAAACCATGGATCTTGGCACCAAATGGCCTAGGTAAGCATCTGTCACTGATTCTAAACCTTCTTAACCTTCACTGTCATTTCAACTTCATTTTCCTTGTTATAGCTGGGAAAAGTATGTAGACGTCCTCACCATACCTGTGTACTTCATGTCAGAGATCCTCAAAGTAGTTCTGGTGAAGCCAGTGAGTGCACATGATACAGTATGGCACAGAACAGGCTGATGAAGCCACTTTCATACGGTTAGATAGCCTGTGGATCCAAGCTGGTGTGGTTAAACAGGCAAACTCTGCTGTTCTATGTGTTCTGCTTCTGTGATTCACACAGTCTAGTTCAGGTATCTGCTATTAGATACTGTCACCTAAACATCTCCAAAATTTTATGCGGGGATACTTACATTACTTTACATGCAATGTAACAGTGGTGGCATCAAATTGTCATCTATTTTAAAAAAACTCTAAATCAGTTCAAAAAACAGAAAAAAAAACCCTTTGGCCTTGCCTGCTACTTGGACATGCAAAAGTAGATGACAAAACAGTAAGAAGATATGGAAATGATCAATCAGCAGTATCTATTGAGCAATGTGACAAAAAACTTCACTTTTTCCAATCTGATTTCCTCAGTGAGCCCAGCTGAAATTATTTCATATACTCCTATTTAACTAGTCAGTAACACACTGGCCAGGCTAGACATGATGAAGTAAAGATTTCAGTGTCTTCTGGAATGACCAACAATTTCCTTATCCTGTCCTCCTCTGCCACACCTTATATTCAAGGTAAAAATATGATCCTTGTGGAAATCAGCATGAGAAGAAGTGTCCTCCATGTGGAAAGCTATGTGGTGTTACTTTTAGAGGTATTTAAGAGACTGGAAATTAACTGTTCACCTGCCCATGTGTCTGTTCCAAGGTGAACATTTCTCCATGTTTTCTCTGAAGAATGTCGACATCCAATATGTTATATCATATGTTGGCCTGGTTGCTGTTTGGGAAAAGCCAGAGATACAACCTTGCAATAGCCTGGGTATTGCTGGAGATGGACCACTGCTGATCTGAAGTAACATTGCTCAGAAAGGGAAAAAAAAAAAAAAGGTGGTGTTTTGGAATGAAATAACGTTTCTTAACACTGATTGGACTGTGATGTGTTGTCTCCATAGTCACTGGCTAATACTGAAGGGTAGAGGGTTCAGTTTTTATGTAGGTGATTCAGCTTTACCCCTGTGCTTACAGAACAAATGATTGCGCGGTTAGATTAGGCTCTGTCCAGTTTGTCATCCTGTGTTTCTGCTTCTGTTGTTCCAGAGAAAGCAACACAGATGTGGGCGAGCTTTTCCGTGCAGTGGGATGAGAACTCTCTTCAAAAAGAAGAACTTAGTTATGAGACAGATTTGAGGTGGTGTGGGGAGATTAGTCACTCTGCTGTCTGGAACACTTCTGTTAACCGAGATTTTTCAAATCTTGGTGTAGAGGGGATGCAAAATTTCTTGGTCTCTCACAAAGGGTGACATAGCAGGAGAATTATGATGTTTGAGATAGTCTTCATGCAAACACCAAGAATGGGCCCTTTCCTCTTACCTTCAGATTGCCCAGTTTACCATGCTTTTCCCCATTCTAGTCACTCCTCTGCAAGACCATCAATATTCCCTTTTCCAGATGGTTTTCCTGTGATATTCTTATCCCTATGTCTCCAATTCTGCTTCTGTCTTTCTCTTTCCAGTCCCTCCCGATTTTTCCTTCCAGCAAGGATGTTCCCCAGGTGGGCTGTCAGATTGCCCACAACCCACAGGGCTGGAGCACTGGTTAGGACTAAGTACAAGGAGTACCAGAACCAAGCCTGAACATTAAAGGGAGGAGAAACAGCTGCCTTTGAGACACCAAAGCTCTCCCCTCAAGGAAGGTCTGCAGTGACAGGCAGGGAGGGTTGCTAAAGGCGTTTTTTCAGTGAGTTCATCAAAAAATAATTCTTTTAATATCCAGTGCCACAGAGACAGATTGATAAGCAGAGCCTTGGTCTCCATTTCTTCCATGTTAGAGTAGGTCCTCACCACTCCTTTGGCATCCAACCCTTTCTGTTTCCTTGAAGGTGCAGTTACATTATTCAGGTTAGTACAGTATTACATGCTTTAATGTGCTATGTGTGGTTGAGCTGGTTAAGCAACTGGAAGCACTCAACTGTGTAATACAAGACTCTACCCAGGGAACATTGTACAGTATCACATAGACACACACCGTCACCGCCAAACCCCTGAGCTTCCCTCATGCTGGCTTGGTCTTGTCGACTGTTTGTCCCATCCGTAAGCAGACGTTTATACTGTATACAGTACTATCACATCTGAGCACCGTCTCTCTTCTGGAAAGAGGGGAGGCAACAGAGGGTTTCTTTTTTGAAGGCAGCCATTTTTGTCTCTTCTAATAAGGCCCTTCAGATAATTTCTCTGGCTTAAGGAAGCTCATGAATGATGTAAGAAAAAGTCTTCTATGCCTATTTTACTTCAGGCTCTTTCACCTGCTGCTGCACCCTAATTTTAATTGATTTCAGGAATTGCTCTCTGCACATGTAGTCCTTTTCTTGCTTTTACTGTTGATTGACAAGCTTACCAGAAAAGGTCATCACAGAAGAAAAATGAATATCAGGCATTGGCATTCCAATCCCCACATTTTCCCTTTTGGCTTTTTTCTTTCTTTTTTCCCCTTTTTTTTCTTTTTTTTTCTTTTTTTATTCTTTTTGTTTCATGCAGTGCTTAGGTTACAAGCATGAGGAATGAGTGTTTTAAAGAGCAGTAAAAAATTGATGACACTCTATGTTCCTATATGTTTTCATTCTCTTGTATTCTCTGTGGGGATTGCTTTTTTGCTCTTTTTGTCAGCTTTGATCCCTAAGACCTTAACATGATGTGGACAAAACCTCTTGGTTTGGGTATCATCCAGTTACAGAAGCAGTGGTAAGACAGAAGAGCTTATGTTGAGTTCCTATGAGTTCCTTACCGATCTGTTTTTTCTAGATCACCACCCAGTGTATTACCCAGACTACGACTTGGCAATTTCTTCTTGTGGTCACTGGTGTTTGGTTTTGGTTAAATCAAATCCATTTTTCATTCAGGAGTTAGTAGTTTCAGTTGCTCGCCTTAAACAACTCTTCTGGATTGCCAAGGTACTTGATTGCTGTACTTAGTTATGATTTCAGTATAACTCAGCTGTTCATTACAGCCAAGTGAGATGATTCAATTTTCTTGCTGATATACTGAATTCTTGTTATAGCAGGAAACAAACATTTTCTTGGTAAGCTAAACTCATTTTTTACGGTGACGAATGACTCACTGAGAAATCATTCTTGACAGTGGCTGCAGTCATTTTTAAACACTATTTTTCTAAGGGAGGAAGACTGTGTTTGGTTGTTTCATTTTATGGTACAGGCTAGCACATCTATGAGCATTATTAACATTTTACATCCTCTAGAAGAGAACTGTGGCATCCATACTAGTATCACAGGATCTCATTTTATTTCCCATGACAGCTAGCAGTATATTTTGATCTCTTACCTTGTAAGAGAAAAAGCATTTCTTCCAAGGTGAATTTACCAGTTCACAAAAGAAAGAGTAATAGCCACACTTCATTAAGTCAGTCTTAATTACCTTGTACATACAACAAGCCTTTTTCCTCTAAGGGTTTGTAGGTAAATCCTTACTGCTAACAATTGTGGGGTGAATGACAAGAGTTGTCTGAGATTGAAAATTCTCTACAGTGTCTGCAATATCAGTATTTCTCTTCACAGGCTAAAAATTTGGAGGAGTGTTTAAATTTGCATCTTTTATACAGCAGTGGTTCCCATTCTGACATTTTATGTCAGAAATGGATAGAAAACTGATTGAAAGACAGAGCTCAGAGGGTCATGATTAGGGGCGTGGAGTCTAGCTGGAGGTCAGTGA